>JXTC01000124.1:71558-87711 GCA_002914845.1 Trema orientale
AAGAACCAGTGAAGTGCTCTATTTTACCCTCAGAGTTTTGCTCCATGATCGTCCTCGGGGACTACTGGTACTCCGAGATTTATAAGGGTGTTATCATCTTCAAGCTTTTAAATCGATTTCTTGATTCTCATTGTAAGAGTTTATATATAACTCGATCAATTATTATGACCCTTATGTGAGTTTAATGAAATTGTTTTGCTTTTCAAAAAAAAGATAATCATCAATATATATGTCTATAGTAAATAGTCAAATGGTAGAAAGTGCACCTGATAATCAGATTATTGCTCCTGTGAATACTCGTCAGATTCATCACTCAAGCCCAAAAAATTTGTTGGGAACATGAGCGATTTTTGGCCAATCTTGGCCAACTTCACGTTTGCATCTTTCCTCCAGAGCATCACAATATTTAATTGTCAAATGTGTTAGGGACGTGAGACGTTGCATTCCCTCTGGCAGATATGATAGTTGATCACACCACTTAATCACAATCTTCTGAAGTGAGGTCAGGTTTGGAAGCCACTCCGGCAATGCAGCTAATTTGGGACAACTTTCAATATGCAATATCTCTAGGGTCTTAGCAGCACCTTGGAGCCAAGAGGGCAAAACTGTCGTCTTTGGTAAATCATTAATCACAAATTTTTGGAGGCTCAACTGGACAGTTTCATTAAGGGGTTCACTTGCCAATTCAAGTTGTCTACAATTAACTATTAGTAGTGTACGTAATGTGGTACAATATCCCATATCACTTGGCAAGCATCTCAAATTGTCACACCCTAAAAGACCAATAAATCTAAGTGATTTCAAGCATCCAACTCCATTATCTGGAAAACCCGTCTGTTTTGTGGTTACATACAGAGTTCGGAGGCTAACCAACATCCTTATGTCCCTTGGTAACTCCTCAAGCTCCTCACAAACATCAAGCAATAGAGTTTCCAAACTCTGCAATTTGCATATCGAATCAGGAAGTTTTTTAATTTGATCATTGAGACATAAGTTGAGATATCTCAAATGCCTGAGGGTACCAATTGAATTTGGCAACACTTCAAAAGATAATTTACATAAATCAAACACTCGCAAGTGTTTAAATCTTGAGATGCATTTGGAAATAAACGAATGGAGAATATCAGGCTTGTGATCAACATCACTGGAAAAATCAATATGAATACTCCGCACTTTTCTCACCTTCTGGAAGATTGTAAAGTCATTTTCGTTTAAATTTATTCTCACATGTCTTACACTATCAGAGATCCTTGCATTACTGGAATTTATTATGCAGCACTCATGTTGTGCTATCAAACATGCAAGGTTGTGAATTAAGTCATGCACCCCAAATTCACAGAAGAGACCATAAAAATTCTCCTCATCATCCTCACGTTCAAAGAAAGACCTGGAACATAACTCCATAAAGTGTAATTCACCAATATTTTCCAACTCCATTTTGTTGTTAGGTGATTGAAGGATTCCAAGAGCCATCCAAATCCGAATTAAGTGGAAGCTGATAATCTTTCTATCCTCTGGAAATGTTGAGCAGTAAGAAAAACATTGTTTCAAGCATGCAGACATTGTATCATAACTTATTCGTAATGCAGGAAAAATTTGACCCCGATCTCCTTCTAACTCCCATATCTCGCTGTCTCCTACAAATTTCCATTCCGCTTCAGTCTTCGAGTAAAGTAGACTGCCTAACGTCTTCAACGCCAGAGGAACTCCTCCACACTTCTTAACAATTTCTACGCCAAGACCTTTGAGTCGTGGATTTTGTTCTGCTAGTTTCTCATCTCCGAATGCGCATTTTAAAAACAGAGACAGACAATCATCCACAGACAGGCCTTCTAACCGATGCGGTGAAGTTGTACTCATTACAGAAGCAACAGAAGTATTCCGTGTTGTGACTATGAGCTTGCTTCCCTCTGCGCCCACTGTCAAAAAATCTCTCAGTTCATTCCATTTACTCCGATCAGTGTTCCATACATCATCCAAGACAAGTAGAAATTTTTTGTCGCTTAAGATATCTCGTAAGGATGTTTGCAAGAGATCTATGGACCAATTATTGATATCTTGATCTTGTTCCTTTTTCATTGCTTTAAGTGCAGATTTAAGAATCTCTCTTACTAGATTGGTAACATTAAAATCCAGAGACACACAAACTCACATTCTCAAGTCAAATTTATGAACAACTTTTTCATCATTGTATACTAATTTGGCAAGTGTGGTCTTTCCTAAACCTCCGATTCCAACTATCGGAAGGACGGATATCTTATCATCACCGATGTGATATTTGTCCATTAACATGTCAATGATCTTCTCTTTGTCGGCATCTCTACCAATGACATCTGAAGCGTTAACAAAGGAGTGCGTCATCTCCCTCCTCCCCTGCATCAGATGCCTTTGTTCCTGACTCAGCTGGATACTTACAAGGTTGAACTTGTTCATCTCCGTGGAAGTCTCTTCTAACTTTTGCCTCACGTCCTTAATATGATGAGCAATGCTAAAGCGGAAAGCAAGTGGATTAGAGCTCGAAAAGAAACGACGTACCTTTCTACCAAGACTTCCATACTCTTTCACCACTTTACTCCTCAGTACTTCGCACTCGAATTCATCCAAAACGTCCTGAGCATCTTGGAAAACATCTTTAAGCCGAATGAGCCAGAATTCGAGCTGTTTGTTATGTTCCTGCTTCTTTTCGGCATCCAAAAGTACGGCTTCGAGGTTTGACGTGGTGTGCCCGAGCTTCTTTAGGTCATCTTCTATGCCCCATGCAGAGCTAATCTCTTTATAAGCCAAGGAACCGAGCTTCTCCAAGAGGTTGACTGCTATGCCGGAAACTAGATCTGCCATTGTCTAGACCAACTAAGCTGTGCAGAGCCAAGCAAATCGATCTCTTATAGTAGTTTCAGATTAGAGATCGATCAATCGGCCAAGCAAGTGTAAGCTGATGAAGATCTGGAAATGGATGAATATAAGTCATCAGTTGGATTTCTCTCGCCAATGGTTGACTTGATTGACTAGCTAACTAGAAAGGGCATAAACCTTTTTTTTTTTTTTTTTTTTTTTTTGAGAGAAGGGTATAAACTAATTAGTAAACTACTATTAGATATTGGCTGTCATCCACGTTTTGAAGAAAATAAAGACCACCAACTACCATTTTGTTTTTCACATAGTGAAAATCAACTACACCAGTACTTAATTGAATGCCGGCCAGTTGGTATATGTATTATTTACTTTTTGTCTTGCTTCAAAGATATATGTATTTACTTAAATTTGTGTCATTTTTACCGAGTCAATTAATGTATTAGATAAAGAAAAAGATACGGAAAAATTACGTAATAAACTCTGGGTTTGTACTTCTTTGCACAATCAACCTTCTATTTTGGTGATAATGTTATTTTTATATCTTATATTTTGATATTTTGTTTAGATTATATCTTTATGTTTTAATTATTATCAATATTGATTCTTAAATTTAAAATCTGTTACAAATTTATACTCTGACATCAATTTAGAACAGTTAATTTAGCAAGATACTGTTTAAAAAAATAAAAATAAACTGTATAAAAACTAATTCCAAAATAAATTAATTAAATCATCTTAATAAATTAACTATTCTAATAAAAAAAATAAACCCACAAAAGAAATTTTAACTAACACATAAAAAACTGACAACCGTGTGGGTTGTTAAACAAGCAAAGTTGGAAAAGTATCAACTTTACAAGCAATTATTGGACTGGACTCCTAAAATATCATGATTCATGTTCATATTAAAATAATATATAAAAGGTAATGTTTAGCGAGTGATAGACAGAGAGGCTAATTGGAGAGGCTAAAAGGAAAAAGTAAAAGCAGAACTCTCAACATTTTACTACTATATTCGAAGTACTATTACATCCACTAGCTTTATCATATATATTAAAGGATGTCGACAATTTTATCAATTAATTAATGTCGACGATTTTTTCAATTAATTACCAGTTCATGACTTCTTGTTGAGTTGTGCTTTGATTAACAATGGGATATGATTTCATGGCTTATATTCAACGTATGAATAAATATTGAGTTATGCTTGATTGACAAACCATCTTAGCTCTTACTGTGTTTTGCTGCTAATGATGGTTTTTATTGAAAATGGCACTATCTACCCCCAAATGAAAATGGACCAACTCAGAAGCCTTCTAGCAATGGGGTTGGGCTCAAGCTAGCCTGGCCCAAGTGAAGGCTCCACTCAAACCCATCCTTTTCACTTAGCAAGAGTTCTGTTAAGAATGCAGTTTTATACCATCACCCCAACTTTACTAAAAAACTGGTAATTATGTATTCAAATGGTTTGTGCAGTATGTATTGAAGCTTTTAGAGCTTCTGGAGTTGAAACTGAGAGAAGTATTTCAAGGGAGCCAACTCTGCTTGTTATGGTTGTTGGTGTTCCAAATGTTGGAAAGTCTGCTTTGATTAATTCAATCCATCAAATTGCTCTTACCTTCCGGGTAATTAGAATAGGGTTAATGATACCATTAGTCTCCAACTTATTACCACTTTGGCATATTGGTCTCCAACCTTTTTTTTGTGACATTCCAGTATTAAATATTTTTCTTTTTGGCACCGTTGATTCTGTTGGCATATTCTATTTAAGATTCTGTTAAAATTCATTTGAATGAGAGAAATTTTGCACTATTGATCTCGATTTTTCAATTATTTAACAATTTGGTCCCTATTTTTTTTTTATATTCATATCTTCGTTTAACAATATTGCATCTGTCAATCTTTAGAAAATTAAAATTCAAAGACAAATATAAAACAAACAGTTCATTTAAAAATCAAATTCAAAAAAGGAAAAAAAATATACTAACAAACCTTAGTTTATGTCAAAATATAGTATCTTTATGAATAAAAAATAATTATTTTACCATTTTTAAAACTAAAAAAATTTCACATACACCCTTTTATACTAGTCAAATTTGACTGAAAATTTACTATATCCAAAAAAAATTTCATTTAATTATTATTCTAATAAATTAATTAACTATTTACAGCAAAAAAAAAAACTAGAAAATATTTATAGTTTTCTATCTTTCAATGTTATTCCAAACAAAATAACTACTTGTTTACATGTAAAAAGTAACGGTTATCTAGCATGTACTATCAATTAATTACCAGTTTATCACTTCTTGTTGAGTTGTGCTTTTGTCAACAATGGGATGTGATTTCATGGCTTACATCCAACATATGCATAGGTTTTTTTATTTTTATTTTTGACGAACATATGAATAGATATTGAGTCATTGAGTAGTGCTTGACTGACAAACCATCTTAGCTCTTAGTAACTGTTTTTTGTTGATAATGATAGTTTATTGAAAATGGCACTATCTACCTCTAAATGAAAATGGGCCAACTCAGAAGCCCTCTAACACTGGAGTTGGGTTCAAGCTAGCCTGACCCAATTGAAGGCTCCACTCAAGCCCATCCTCTTCACTTAGCAAGAGTTCTGTTAAGAAGGTAGTTTATACTATCACCCCAAGTCCCCAACTTTACTGTGTTTTGATAGGTTTTATTGCTTGCTGAGAATGTATTCTAATGGTTTGTGTAGTGTGTATTGAAGCTTTGAGATCTTGTGGAGTTCAAACTGAGAGGAGTGTTTTCAAGGAATCCAACTTGTTATGGTTGTTGGTGTTCCAAATATTGGGAAGTCTGCTCTGATTAATTCCATCAAATTGCATCGTCTCACCTTCCTGGTAAGATATGCAGTTAAGTTTTTGTTAAAAATGGTGTAAAGTTGGAAACCAAAAATGATATCATTGAGTGTTGTCCTGTTTACTAGTGAAGGAGAGGAAGAGAAGAGAGCTGGATTGGGCCCTCTGCCTTGCAAGTAATTTTAATTCTCCATATTTCTTTTCTCTTTTAGGCATGATTAATGAGGTTTGACTATGATTGATTGTGAAAATCAATCATAAATTTCTCGAATCTGAATAATTTGAAAAATATTTTACCTAATTGCTTTTTGACAGCTCATGTGCTTCTTATGGAACAATCTTGTAATGTGAAACATAAAAGTTTTTTCTTAAGATATTTCAAGGTTGTCGTTTCCTTATACATTTTTAGCTAATTCTTGTTTAGTTTGAATGTTTTTAATATATTGATTTGTTGATCAAATGATAAGGATTTGTATTTATTTATAGAGGCATCAAATCAGTGTTTTCTTCTAGAATATTACAATCTGGATGTTTTAGACAGGTCAATATTGTAACATTTAGGCAGAATCAGCAATCAATTTTTCAAATTAATCTTGATCACCTTTTTGATATCTTTGACTGATCTTTCTAGCTACCAATCAATATTTATTATGAATAAATGTTGACTTACAATTGCCAAGCACTGGAAGACCTCAAACACTATAAATAAGAGTCTAGAATAGAGTCCTTATGTACTTTGTATGTTTGTAATTGCCATTAGTGCAGTTATTTATAAAATCTGTCTATATTTTATGTTGTGAGACTATGAGGGATATCTAGTCATAAGAGTTCTTCGGGAGAAGTACGAGACGTCTTCGGGAGAAAGCCGATTTCGAGAAATCTATAAGAAATTCAGAGGGAAGTAATCATATCAAGTCGAGGGGAGCTCGCTAGACGGATTGGTAAAGGAGTACTGGCACGTTATAACATTTAAAAGATGAAGTCTTTTAAATTGTATAAGTCAAGTAGTATTTATATTCACGTTGATCTTTACTAATAAGTTTATTTCTCTGGGCATGGCCTCTTGGACATAGACTATCAGGAGCTAGTTAAACCAAGTAAAAATATCTTTGTGTCATTTTTACTCTAGTTTATTTGAGCAGCACTTATGGAGGAATGAATGAATGACTAATTATTGAGTTTTCTCTCTCTATGGTTCTTTTTCTCTCTGGGTTCTTTTTCTCTCTGGGTTCCTGATCTAATTCTATTGTTTTTCTACCTATTTACCTATTTCTACCTTAAGTTCTATCACTCATTACTCTTCTAGTTATTCTCTTTCTAAATTACCTTCTTATCATAAATCAATTAGTATCTNTAATTCGATTCCTTTTGTCTATCCATTAAATTTTTTTCCTTCTGCACTAAAAAAATTCATTAGCTTTTTTTTCTGAATTTTCGTAATTACAGAAAATTTGAAAAAAAATAGTTGCTGCCCAGTCAACCCTAGAAGAAGCAATCCCTTGATTTTTTTTTTTTAAAAAAAAAAAAAGGAAAGAAAAACCTAGATCTACTTCAGCCACTGCTACCATCTTATGCCATCCGTTGTTGCCAACTACTTTGAGTTCCACAATAACGCTCCATGAGTCCAGCATTCAGCATTTTGAAGAAACATCCCTACTTCAATGAAGTTTTGCAATTTTGCCCCTGATTTGAAGATCTTTACATCAACGCTCTTGAAACATATTTGGTAATATTTCTACGCATTGACACTTTGTCTATGTTTTTACTAGTTGGAAAATTGATTTCTTATATATTTTGATCCATGCTAATTTGTTAAACATGAATTTTCATAACTCTAATTATTACCAACAATACTACTATAACCCTTGTGTTGCCACTCAGTATACGTAGAGCCTTATTCACTTCCCCAATACCCTAGACAACCTAAAGAAGTTCCTTAATATGATGATTGCCCACAATCACATATTTTTTTGGAATGAATGAGCTGTTTGGAAGACTTTTTGCATGGTACGATTTTGATGATGAAAGATGTATTCGTTTTGCTAGTTGGATATTGGTTGGTTTTGCTCAGTATTATTAGCATAAATGGTTAAAAGACTTTAACCACTTAAATCATAAGCCTTCGTGGATTGAGATTAAAGGAAAATTATAAGGAAAATTCCTTTCATCCTATAATTAAAGGCAAAGGTACACTACCTTAGTTAACTTCATTCCCTTAGGACACAAGTCATCTCTCACATTAGTCAATCTCATGTTCATTGTGTTATTTAACCTAGTGTTAGCCATATTACATATGCTATAACTCATTATGGCTAACCTGAGTTTGTTCTAGATTATAAATCCCAGATTGACAAAAATTTAGCTGAAATTAGAGCCTAATTGGGCCGTATAAGCCAGCATTACAAAGGCATGCAAACTAGTACATGTAACATACAACCTTCCAAGACAGTTGAGCCTATTGTCGAACAATATGTAACTATAATTGAGCCCATCGTTTCCTTCCAACCTATTGACTTTATTCCTTTCACCTATTGTTCCTAGTCTACCTACACATCAACTTCCAAAATTTGGATCAAAAGCATGTTTATTTGATTTTCTTTCTAATATGTCTATTAGGCTAGTTTTCAATGTGCGAGAATATTTTGAGAAGCAAGGTGTTTAGACACATCCTATCTTTCAGAACAAGTGAAACAATTGCAAAGAATCCATATCTTACATCTTCATCAAGTATCAAGATATTTGCTTGCCAATCTTTCTACGATTCAGATTGCTCCTTTATAATGTATTTGAGTTTTAATCTTCCAGAGTTAAGTTTTCAAACCTAGGGAGAATGATGTTGATATAGAATAAATAATATGTTAGGAAATCATTATTATTATTATTTATTAGGTATTATTTAATTGTTAGGTTTTTTTAAATTTGAGTAACTAGTTTTAAGTTTTATGTATTTGCCAGAAATAAAAAGGAAATAGTATGAATAGAGATGCAACTATGGGCCGCGGCCTATAGGCCAGCCTAAGCCGTGCTACAGTGTCAGGACGGGCCGACCCGTCCTGGTACTGTAGATGGACCTGCTTAACCTGTCTTTTATATTTTTTTGTTCTTTTATATTTTTAATATTTTGTTTTGTATAATCTTAAACATTTTATAGTATTTTTCTCTTACTAAACTAAGGTTTTGTATTGTTCCACTGAATTTGACTCGTAATATTTTTAATAAAGCAGTCATAAATAAAATTTTTATTAATGATTTATATAATTATTTAGTTCTATCCATATTAATTTTTCTAATATTAGTGCATATTTTGTTGTTGTTTATATTAATTAATACTTAAATTAATTTGTAATGGTATGTAAATTATTTGGAATTTGATAAAAAAATAACTTTAAAGTTAAACAAAATGTTTTTTTTTTCTTTTTAATTTTTAAACTAGAATGGGCTAGTCCATGATGGACTATTCTAGCCCGCGGACGTGCCTAAAATGGGTCGGGCCGAGTCGGACAGACTATTGTTGCATCTTTATATATGAATATACCTTGCATTTGCATTAGTTTGATTGTACTTACAATATCTCATTATATAAAGACGATGCAGATTCAAAGTCCCTCCGGAATTACTTCCTGTTTTTTCTCATCACTTGCATTATCAACGTAGTCTATCTTACAATTCTAAAAAAAAATTAATAACATAAAAAAAAAATAGGGGAATTGTAAACCATATGGATTACTACAGAAAACATTAAAGCTCATCTCTTATGGGAAATCACTTCGTGATCATAAACCACTTCTACTACTTCTCTAAATACATACGTTTGATATATATTTATCAGCATCAAAAAAATTTAATGCTATCACTATTTTTTTTTTTGGTATTTATTCATGGTCACAAAAAAATTAAAATCATTGAGAAATCCTCCATATATATATGTATATATATGAACACCAATCCAGTAGGTATTTATTTTTCTTTACCAATCTACATGTATTATTTTGCCTAATTAAAATTTATCACACGTCCTTTCATGATATAAGTGGAGAGAAAAAAATATTAAATAATAAGTATTTGTTTTTATTTTTATCTTTTTACTAACTACTCAAATTATAGTAACCGTAAAATAAATGATCCAACGGCTTAAAAAAAAAAAATCTATGGATAAGTAAAAAAATACCTATTGGATTGGAAACCTTATATATATATATATATATATCCTATACGGAAACTCAATAATATGATATGTCTTAAAAAGTGAATATGCATTTATATATATATATATATATATAGTCCTCTATATATATATGGGTTTAGTTTAAATGGTTACAACAATATTTACTCATGGATGGTTACAATGGTTTAAACCGTTAGATCTAATATCCTACGGTAGTGATTAGTTTGGTAGTTGGCCAAAAAAATTTAATGCTATTTATTACCATCAAAAAAATTTAATGCTATCTCTACTAAAAGAGCTATATAGATTTCAGGTTACGAATAATTGACATCTCAAAAGGAACCATAGCTAGAATTTACGCGTTTGTGAAGTTTACGACTCAACAGAGGAAACATAATACCTCTATACTGATAATAATAGAAATGATTACTACAGAGGAATGAAAGGCATTTACATTGGATGGAAGTTCACTACAACATCAGCAGAAGCCCTCTCATGTCCCCTAATCTCTCCAACAACGTCTGATCCCAAGGGAGAAGCATAAAGAATGGTAATCATCTGCAAATATTTCACATTCTTGAGCAAGTACTTTATCATCTCTAATTCATTCTTCCCCTGACTAATGAGCTCAATTGTTACAAACTTCAAATTCTGCATAAATATGGTCTCATTTTGGGCATCACTACATTTCATGGATTTGTGATCCTACATTATCTGCAAATTATAAGTTTATCATCCGGAAATTAAAAGAAGGGTCAGACCAAATATGTAGAATAATGTGTTTGGAAAAAAGAGAGAGGTATAAGAACACATACCCTTTCAATTGCTTCAGTGTGACTGAGCAAAATTTTATTCCAAATATAAAGATAACGATAGGGTGTACTACTTCCTTCAAAAAGGGATGCCACAAGTTGTACCAAGTCAATACAGATACTTGTAGTTAGTATATGTATTGCTAACAAAGACGTGACCAAAATTGGTAGTCGACCCTGGACAGACAAAACCTGCAACATTGTTAAGGCCAACTGTTATGGTGAACATAAAAATCATGCGACTCCAAATAAAAGCATCTTCTAAACTGGGAAATTAAAACAGACTTATATGCACAACAAAGTCTGAAAGCAAATCATTTGTGTCGCAACAAAACCAATCGGATTTGTGCAATTCATTCCCCCCTAGCATAACGGAATATACATATATATCACAAAAAATGAGTCAATGTAACTGATAGTTCACAAACTTTATTACTGGTCTCAATTTTATCAGAGAAATTATTCAACCATGTGGCAGTTGATCACACACCAATTATGACATACTATTTCAACTTCTTGATGAATGTTAGGTTAAGGATTAATTAAACAAAATAAAACAAATTCAAGAGGTAGTATACATGTTAACTAATCATAGTAACACTAATAAAAAATTAAAAGAATTTTCATAAGACTAATTCAACTTGACAAGAATACTAATTTAAGAAAACAGTTGACTTTATATTAGTTCTAGAGTGATGTTGCTTACACATAAATCCGTATCAAATAGATTCGGAGAGCTGAGGTGGGAAAAATCACAATAAAGACGAACTATGTTCTGACTAGTTAAGGTGGAAGCAGAGGGAAATAAAATACTTCCAGCAGATTTCAAACCCGACAAGTTTTCTGTTATTGGTAATCTCAAGATATTGCCTTTCCAAAAGAACATTTGAACCTTGGGAATAGAAAGCTGCAATGCTCTATCGTTTGAGGAATCGAATTCCCACCATAAAGTCATCCTTTCAAGTAACCCAGCAGACACTTGAAGACGGCAGAGCTCATGATCCGTTGAAGCAATATCCAATTCTGTAATCGAAGAACTGTTGATGACAATGCTCTTTGTCTCTTTTATCTGGCCAAGGTGTAATGTTTTCAGTAACTTGCAGCAGGTTGAAATCCAATTCCCGAAGGACTCATCGATTCGAACACAGGTTAGATGTAAGTACTTAAGAGAAGAGAATCCAGTGGAGGAACAAGAAGGAAACTTGACAAGCCCGTACAGAATACATACTGTAAGAGACTCCAACGACATCGAACGTAGAAGGCTTGGAGGCACCGTGAAGTATCCGCTGTTTAGACTGAGGAGGAGTTTAAGCTCCTTAAAGTTGCATATGAATCCATTATGCAACCATGAGAGAACTCTATACTCTTCTTCGGCCCCATTAATACCAAGGCTGGTTTCCAGACACCAAACGATAATAAATCGCCGAATACTCATTCCTCTGCGTAGTAACAATAGTCTATCAACATAGTTCATTAGCTGAGTTCGCTTGGTTGCATTAGTTCTATATGGTACATCGATTACTTCTAACACTGGCGAGGAGACACAAAGTTGTCTACATCTTCTTGAAACTACACTCAAACGAGATACGTGTTCCATAGAAAGAAACGTAACAACTCTATGGGCAACATCTTCGGGAAGACTAGTGAATCTGTCAATGCTTATTGTCTTAAGAGATTCGGACATGGTTTCCACTATTCCTTCTTCTTATGCTGAATAATCCTTGTTGAAGATTTTGAACCTACCTTTGATCTAGTTCTACGTTTCTTTACGTTAAATAATAATATTACAAAAACATAAAAATCAAAGAAAGCCAAAAAGGGAATAGAATAGAAAAGAGAAAGGAACCGAAACCAAACCGAAAGCGAAGCCGAAATGCCAGAGCTCTCCAAGTCGAAAATGCAGCAAATGATTACCAGAATCTCCTTCAAAGCCGTCGGTGAGGACGATTCACACGGGGCTTTTGGTGGCCTCAGAGTGCCGTACCATTTGCTACAACGCCCAGCTCGAGCAGTGGCCTACATCATCGGTCGCGAGGCGAGAGTGAGAAAGTATCCTGAGAAGAGAGAGAGAGAGAGACGGAAAGATTAGAGGGCTGGGAAACGGGGGATGTTCATTCTTTCTGCGATTTTGGAAAAAGCTGGGTCTCAAAAACGGGTTAATTTCTCTGAAAAAAAAAAAAAAAAAGCAGGGGTTAATAATGAGAAATTATGAAAAATATGCATCAAAATTGATATACTTTGGGACATATGCTAATTTTTTTTTTTAAAAAAAAACATTATGTTTATGGGCGAAAATACCCTTAATAATATAAGAAAAGATATGTCTCTATATCTATTTCAATTTCACTTTTCTTTCTCTCGATATCCGAACCTCTCTCCCTCTCGCATCGATTGAAAATCTCAGTCACTTTGAGAATTATAGTGTTTATTACTTGCACAAAGTCTAGATCTCATCTCTCCTAATATCGTCAAACTCTCTCTCTCTCTCTCTTTCATCTCTTATTCTCGACAAGTTTAACTCATCATTTCCCTCTTTTCTTTACTCACTCTCCTCCACATAGTTATGGGTATAGTTTAAAATAGTTTATTATCAAATTTCGAAATTTTATGAGGTAATTTATATGTTGAAAAATCAATTTAAGATTAATTTTTGCGAGTTTTAACTAAAAATCACGATATTTATTGATTTTCGATAGTTTTCGAGAAAAATGGTATTCTTGATGAACTTTGGATGAAAATTGTGTTTTTGATAATTTTTTATGAGATTTTGACGGTATATTTTTGATGATATTTCGATAAAAGTGATATTTTTGATAAAATTTAGATAAAAATGGTATTTCAATATTTTTCGATGTTATTTCAATAAGTAGTATTTTCGATAATATTTCAATAAAATCGGTATTTTTGATAATATTTCAATGAAAGTAGTATTTTCGATAACTTTCGACGCAATTTCGATATAATTTCGATGAAGTGGTATTTTCGATAAACTTTCGATAGTTTTTGACAGTTTCGTAAATTATGATAAAAAACGGCAAATATTAAGTCAAATTTAATTCTTTAACACATAAATTACCCCAGAATATTGCGAAACTTGATAAGAAACTATTTTAAACTATACCCATTGTATTTAACTAAAAAAGTTTGGATGATTACTTATTTTGAGAAGATGAGAGATGTTAAAAATGAGAAACAATTATTGGAGGTAATTTAGACTTTTCAAGTAGGTATATGCATATTTTACTAAGTTTTATTAAGAAGAGCATATGGCTCAAATTAGTCATGTTTTCATGCACATTTTACCTAATTTCTCTTAATAATAGTATAGTATGGGTATATGACACAAATGGTCCCTTAACTATCACACTTGTCGCAATTTGGTCCTCAAAAATTTAATTCTAGCACAAATAGTACCTGATTTGTAGTAATTTGGTTAAATTTTCGACCAAAAACACAGGTGAGGAGCACATTGTAGCATTCGAGTTATTAGTGGAAAAAAAACTATTTTTTTTTTAATTTTAGCAAAAGAAAAAATCTTGTGTTATTGATCTTATAACATTTTTTTTTTAAAAAAAATTATTTTTTTTAATTTTAGAAAAAAAATCTTAAATTATTAGTTATATCAAATAAAATCTTGGATTTATAAAATCTAATCAAATTATCATCCGAAATAAGTCAAATGGTCAATATATTCTTGCTATACATTATTATGGCTATTGTGCGAGGCTATGACTGTTAATACCCATTTAGGATTAAAATGATATCATTCTATATAAAAAACGTTATCATATTTTAGTAGAACACAATTGAAAAAAAAAAAAGGGGTCCTTTAACAGTATAAAATAATTGAATGTTATATGTTCTTGTATCAAGTTTTGATCAAATTGTTAATTTGGAATAAATTTGACTAGATTTCAAAATCTCAAAGTTTCATTTGATATAACTAAAAAATCCAAAACTTTTATTGCTAAAATTAAGAAAACCAAGGTTTCATTTGATAATTAGAAATCCAAGATTCTTTTTTTGCTGGAGTGAAAATTCCCAAGGGTTTTTCTTTTTTTTTTTTTCGTAATAACCCTTTATGAAACAATACCCTAAACTCTTTAAACTAAAACTCAGCCACACTTTCAAAATAATCTTTTTTACTTTAAACCCTTCATCAAAGAAATTTTATTTCAAAAGTTCCATATTTCCCGAGAAATTAACTTCTTAATCCTAATTCAAAATATAAACTGAACTCTCAAAAGTAAATTAGTCTGAACTTACTTTGACTTGCAGATTGTCAAAGTAAATTCTGGTCATTCCTACCAAATCTAAACTTCTCTTTGAGTACTTAGCACTCTCGAAACTCGAATAAAATAAATTGGTTTTTGAGAATAAGAAAGCAATAAAATAATTTGTTTTTGAGTATAATAAAACCATTTTGGGGTTCTACTGTTTTAAGCAAAAAGTTCCAATTTTCTTTCACTTCAGACTCGAAATATGGAGAACAAATCAAAATCAAAGTTAACGTTCTTAAGTTTAAATATTTGCGCTGAAGCAGAATTACATACAATACACACAATGTAGACAAAATTTTACATGTATCATATTTAATTGCAAACGATTCTTTAGGAGAATGCGATGCAAGGGTCAAGACAGAATAATTTCTACGTAGAGAAACAGAGGAAAATTCTAAGCTGTCTGATTCACAATCAACCAAATTCTCAAGATTACAAAGCTGTCCCTTCCTTTATGTTTCCCTGGACTATATTTTCAGACCCCTTCTCTTCAACAAAGACAAAATAGGCTAATGGCCTCAAAAGAAAAAGTAAAATGACTAGTCTCAAAACAAGGGTTACAATACGACAATGACCCATTTATTTAAAATAAACGACAATTAAATGAAGGCATAAGCAAAGCGACAGCTTCCTGCATCAGAATGGAAGTGCTTCATTAACCTATAATGAAGGTGTTAGGGTTTATGCCCTAAAAACATGTGTATTTTGGATATTTGCTGAATTAATAAAATGACATTTTTCTATTTGAATTTGTGCATAATTGGTATGTCTTTAAATATCAGAAAATTCCTAGTTTATTTATGTGACCACAAATTTAGTATATAAGTGTTATATACATGAGGATTAAATTTATGGATAATAAACTAAATATAGTCCATAATAATTAATTAAAGTTTGGGATCTTTAATTAAATATTATTAGTACGGTCCATTAACATTGAGAATATAATAGTCTTATCCGGACTATTGATGTGTTGACATCACAATGGAGGTACTTTATATAATTCGATTATATAGGACTGGACCAGACATAATTTGAATCTCACATAAATTCCGTTAAATGTTGAGAGTTCAAATAATGTCACTAGATGATCATATGTAGATCAATCTTAATCCTGAGTAGTTATAGACTCCTATTTATAACATTATGTTCTTTGACATACTTGTTAAAGGTTTGTTTTTTAAACATATCGAAATACTTGTATCTTGGGAGCAT
>JXTC01000124.1:98781-114032 GCA_002914845.1 Trema orientale
TTGTAGGCCTTCCCACTACTAATTTTGTCTTATTCTTTTTTTGTCTTTAACTGCCCAGAAAACTATTGAGCCCAGTTGTGTTGATCTCATGTAGCCCAAGATGTTAATATAGGTTGGCAACCCAAATAGACTTATTTAATTCAAGCTCCAATAGACAAATACCTAATTCTAATTAATTCTTAATTAATACAAGTGGGCTTGTACTACTAGTTATAGACTTATTCCATTAAATGTCCAAACTACACTCTTGAATTAAATAAATATCACAAAATACTTTATAATTAGAATTATGCCCATTAGATAGTTAATATTTGCATGTGTATCCCCATATGAATACCGATAATTGGAGCTAGTTAAAATTAGTATTTTGCCTCTCCAATTATATCTTTTAATTCCTTGATAGAAGATTATATCTACTGATTAGACTTACTGAAAGTTTTTAATTAATAAAATAATGATTTTTATTAATTACTTATCTAAGGTTTAAATCATTCAAGCTCTTATAGCTCCTCAATACAATATTCACTTCTCCATATAATAGAATTGTGGTTTCATATTTATAAGCATATGTTCTCAATGCTCATAATAATTCATAACCAAAATATCAGTATCTAGATTGTCAATTTTTTGATCCGTATCTTTTTTCATCTCAAGTAATATAAGTTATAAACACGAGTTTATCACTTATTTCAGGATTAAGAAAGATATGTCTTAATAATAAACTTTGTAAAAATATGTTCTTGTCATATTCAATATTTTTACACATTAAGATTTTTTGTATATAGTCATACGAATATAGTTTAAGACACAATATAAATGCAAAAAATTTTGCAACACGATCTAAGAGAAGTGTCCATCTTCTCTTATTAGTTGTGACCAAATTTATTTGATTTAATTAGAAAAATTATGTCCCAATTTTAATAAATAACTTTATTAAAAGAGCACTTCTTCAATGCCTCACTTCATTTTGAGGCATTTAGTGCCTCATAAGCTTTTATAGTCGACGATCCTCATAAGCCTTTATAGTCGTCGGATCGTCGATAAAGTAACTTCTATCTGATCTGATGGCCATCAATCAAGGGTAGTAGGTGAAGGGCAATTTAAATGATAAAGTAAGGAAAAAATTGGAACTGGCTAGCAACCGGTACTTGTATTCTGAATAAATTAATGAAAATTTATAACAGTTGGGGTTATATCGTTTTCTATGTCGTCGTCTTCACCCTTTTTTCCGAAGCTCGTTTTATAGAAACCCTAAAATCCATTCCCACTAATGTCTTCTGGCCTTTGATCATGGAACCTACACTACTAAAAAGATGGCCTATTACGGCATTTATACGGACGCATCGGGGTAGGAGTTTCACATACCACGGCATCTTAAAGGCACCGTGGCAGAATAATTACTTATAGCTCCTAAAATGCGTTGTGGTACAATAGATTTTAAAGGGCGCACGCCGTTTTTTTATTGAGTATCACAGCACGTAATAAGCACCATGATATATTTTTCTCGGCACCTTTAAGATGCCGAGATAGAGCACAGAAGTCTCAGCCTCCATCTTTCACATATACTTGACTAGTTCTCATCCCTAAATCTCAGCCTCCAGCTCGCACAAAAGCTTTCTCCTCTCTCCACCCAGTCTCGCCACAGACCAACTTTGGCCCCAGTCTTCTTCTTCGCGCATCTCGGCCCAAGTCTTAATTTGGAAAGGAATCGAAATCGATGACCCAAATAGAAGAATGTCCCAGAGAAGTGAAGCAATTTGGGAACAAAGCTTATACTCTGTCAAATTTTTGCGACCTTCTATCTAACTAGTAGTGTCCTTAATTCATTACTTTTTATATACTTGTATATATATAATAGTTCTTATATGAACTAAGAAAACCCAAGAAATGAAAAGTTGTTTGTGCCATTTTTTACGCTTTATTTTTCATCTTATTTTATGCCTTCCATCTGTTCGATGAAATTTCTGTGCGAATGGTTTTGCGCTAGTTCGAGTTCTTGGCAAAATTTTGACATGGGCAATACATTTTTATAGCATTTACTTTTTCTTATTTTTAAATTTTTCGGCATAGAGCAATGCGATAGAACTAATGAGTTAGTGCGGCCAATTTTGTTACATTGAGCTTAGAATCTTCATCTGAGCAATAGTCCTTTGTTGGGTTTTTCTGTGCTATGATTTTGTGGGTCTTTGCTCTAGACCCTTTGAAGCATTTAAGTTATATATAACTTATATTCTGTGTCTCGATTCCAAATGAGGTTTAGCAATAAGCTGAAGTTTTGGCCTTTGAGATTTGTAATGGTATTTATATTAGTTTTTTGGATAAGTTAAGATGAAATGATATAAGTTGAGTCTGTCGAATATATTGGTTGGTTAATGCAGTTAACTTGTGGACAACTAAGAAAGTAAGTCGATTTGATGAAATATGGAAATTTACAATCAAATTTCATGTGCGCGTAAGGAGTTTTTATTAATATCTTTTTAGGATAAGTTCATCTTCGACCTGAAGTTCTCTCAATTTCATGGGTTAGATTGTCCAATGCTCTTGATATGGTCAATTGTCTGCGAAAATCCCTGTGAAATCTATTTCTACTAATTTCTTGTGCTATTGAGTTTACTTGTATTAATTATTAAAAAAATTTGCTGTTCAATTGTTTATGAAAATACCTGTGAGAAATTTTATGAGTTTCTCACAATTTTTATGAGTTCCTTAAAAATTTCATAATTCAATCAGAAAACATCTTATGAGCTAAAGATGTTTCCTCCATTTTGTATTATTATATAGCATATTCTGTTTTATATATGGTTTATTCTGTTTTTCATATGAGCTAAAGATCTTTCCTTTGTATTTGGTTTGAATAAAGGGGACTCTGGAATTCACTGATCTGGGAAAGCTTTGCTCCGTTCTTGCCCTTTACCTATGATAGCTGCCGCCTAGTCCGTTTTCCTTTCTTATCCTATATATATATATATATATAAATGTGTGAATTGTTTATCAAATTTTGTATTGTCTATTGGTTAGAATGGCTTTTAAACTTATTTCTTCTTTCCTTGTTCCATCTCAAAAAATTTCATATGGGTTTTCTTAGATTTTTCTTTTTTCCTGTATGTTTGTTGATAAAACGTAGAGTAAGTAACCCAGAAAAAGAATTATTAAAAAAAAAGAAGTGATAGGTATGATGTTATGTACTTTGTTAGTGGTTTTATAATGAAAAGGACTGTGAAAAATGACGTTATCCATTCAGTTTTAAACTATATTTTTGTACACCGAAAGAGGTAAACACAGCTTTCTTGTTGTGTTAACTTTTGTTTTCTAATTTTTTTGAATCTTCAATGGTTGTGGTATGAATATTGGAGCTTTTGGGTAAGTTTTTATCTTTTCTTTTGGGTTAAATCTTCATAAACCAAAAAAAACTTGGGGCAGTCTCCATATTTTTGATTTGGTGTACAGATTGTATATGTGTTACTATTTAATTAAGCAAAAACTTCTACTTTGATAGGTCCTTGTTGTTACTAGTTCTAGTTAGCCCATTGTGGCTTCAGTTATATGTTTGGAGAATAGTAGAAGCACTGTAGTAAAAAAAAGTGGGGAAAGAGAAAAAGGGCAGTGAAATCGTTGAAAGAGCATCTATTAATGCTATTCAATAAATTCTTTTAGTAAAACTTATTTATTTGTTTTTTATTTTATGAATTTTTGGTCTCGTGAATATGGTTGCTCTTCAGCAAAGAGGGAAATAGAAGAATGCAAGTCTCAGAGCTGAACTCTTTTTTTTTTTCTTCAAATTAAAGCTTCCTTCAGTTGGATTGAGTGATTAATGTAATCTTTGACTTCAATTTTTTTTTTTTGGAAATGAATATTGATATGGTACTGTTTGTTCTGCTATATATTAAATGAGTTTTTGAGATACAAATGACAAATGTTTTACTACATATTGGATGTTTAAATCAGGTTAATGGGAATGGAAGTTATTTGGATTTTGAATAATTCTAGGTAATTGAATTATAATGGAAACTGTTGCAATCTATCTTTTATCTATATCTTTGAAAGATAAAATTAGCCTTAGGTCAAATGTTTGCGATTCACAGTATGCTCAGTCACTAAGGAAGAAAGGAGTTGGTGTCAAAACTATTGTGTTTCCAAATGATGATTCATGAAACCGTTAGGTAAACGTAAGCCTATTCTAATGCACTTGTTTTGTTCTTGTAAATTAGGCTGCCAAATTAGAGCAAAATTGTAACTAATATTTATATCATAATGAATGCTTTTGCAGTCTAATGATTAAAATTGTCTTTATCTATAGGCCACAATCTGACTTTGTTTTCTAGACATTGGGGTTTCGTTCTAAAGTACTGCAAATAAGATGGCTTTGTCTTTGCTTGTTCAAATAATTATAAAGTGTATGTACTTCTTTTATTTGAAGCAAATCTGCGACATGGGAATCATTTTTTTGCTTTTAACCCAATTCGACTTCTAATAAATGATTCTCTGTATCCTAATCTATCATCTAAACCACTCCATCAGAATAATAAACATTTACTTTCTTTTTCTTGTTCTACTTGATTCATTAGTTATTTATTTTCTATACAAAAGGGTTAATTGACATTGCCAATTAAGTCCTACAAGATTGTAGTACCATTGCATTGCTTAATTAGTGAACAATTTATCGATTAAGTACCTTAATTAGACAGTAGGTGACTTGATTCTCGCTTTTAATAGCTTGGTACATATGATGGGGTTAATTGACACTACCAATTAAGTACTACAATGTTGTAATACTATTGCATTGCTTAATTAGTGAACAATTTACCGATTAAGTACCTTAATTAGACTTTAGGTGACTTGAGTCTTACTTTAAGAAGCTTACTACATATGAAAGGGGTTAATTGACACGGCCAATTAAGTCCTATAAGGTTGTAGTACCATTGCATTGCTTAATAAGTGAACAATTTATGGATTAAGTACAATAATTGGATATTGGGTGACTTGATTCTAACTTTTAGTAGCTTATTACACGTGAAGGGATTAATTGACGTGGCCAATTAAGTCTTATAAGGTTGTACTACCATTGTATTATTTAATTAGTGAACAATTTATACATTAAGTACCCTAATTAGACTTTAGGTGACTTGATTCTCACTTTTAGTAGCTTATTATACACGAAGGGTTTGATTGACACTGCTAATTAAGTCCTACAAGGTTGTACTACCATTATATTACTTAATTAGTGAAGAATTTACTGATTAAGTACCTTAATTAGACTTTAGGTGACTCGATTCTCACTTTCAGAAGCGTATTACACATGAAGGGTTAATTGACACGGCCAATTAAGTCCTATAAGGTTGTAGTTCCATTGTATTGCTTAATTAGTGAACAATTTATTAATTAAGTACCTTAGTTAGACTTTAGGTGACTTGATTCTCACTTTTAGTAGCTTATTACACATGAAGGGATTATTTGACACGGTGAATTAAGTCCTATATGATTGTAGTACCGTTGCGTTGTTTAGTTAGTGCACAATTTATTGATTAAGTACCTTAGTTAGACTTGACGTGACTTGATTCTCACTTTTAGTAGCTTAGTACCTATGAAGGGGTTAATTGACACTGTCAATTAAATCCTACAAGGTTGTAGCACCATTGCATTGTTTAGTTAGTGAACAATTTACTGATTAAGTACCTTAATTAGACTTTAGGTGACTTGATTCTCATTTTTTAGTAGTGTATTACATATGAATGGGTTAATTGACACGACCAATTAAGTCGTACAAGATTGTAGTAGTATTGCATCGCTTAATTAGTGTACAATTTATTGTTTAAGTACCTTAATTAGACTTTAGGTGACATGATTCTCACTTTTAGTAGCTTATTATGCATGAATAGTTAATTAACACGGCAATTAAGTCCTATAAAGTTGTAGTTCCATTGCATTGCTTAATTACTGAACAATTTATCGATTAAGTACCTTAATTAGACTTTAGGTGACTTGATTCTCACTTTTAGTAGCTTATTACACATGAAGGGATCATTTGACACGGCGAATTAAGTCCTACATGGTTGTAGTACCGTTGCATTGTTTAGTTAGTAAACAATTTATTGATAAAGTACCTTAATTAGACTGTAGGTGACTTGATTCTCACTTTTAGTAGCTTAGTACCCATGAAGGGGTTAATTGACACTGCCAATTAAGTCCTACAAGGTTGTAGCACCATTGCATTGCTTAATTAGTGAACAATTTATAGATTAAGTACCTTAATTAGACTTTAGGTGACTTGATTCTCATTTTTTAGTAGCATATTACATATGAATGGGTTAATTGACACGGCCAATTAAGTCCTACAAGATTGTAGTAGTATTGCGTCGCCTAATTAGTGCACAGTTTATTGTTTAAGTACCTTAATTAGACATTAGGTGACTTGATTCTTAATTTAAGAAGCTTTTTACACATCAATGGGTTAATTGACACAGCCAATTAAGTCCTACAAGGTTGTAGTACTATTGCATTGCTGAATAAGTGAACAATTTATTGATTACGTACCTTAATTAGACATTAGGTGACTTGATTCTCATTTCTAGTAGCTTATTACACGTGAAAAGATTAATTGGCATGCCTAATTAAGTCCTACAAGGTTGTACTACCATTGCATTGTTTAATTTGTAAACAATTTATACATTAACTACCTTAATTAGACTTTTGGTGACTTGATTCTCATATTTAATAGTTTATTACACATGAAGGGGTTAATTGATAGTGCCAGTTAAGTCCTACAAGATTGTAGTACCATTGCATTACTTAATTAGTGAACAATTTACTGATTAAGTACCTTAATTAGACTTTAGGTGACTAGATTCTCACTTTTGGTAACGTATTTTACATGAGGGGGATAATTGGCACATCCAATTAAGTCCTACAAGGTTGTAGTACCATTGCATTGCTTAATAAGTGAACAATTTATTGATTAAGTACCTTAATTAGACATTAGGTGACTTGATTCTCATTTTTTAGTAGCTTATTACACATGAAAGGGTTAATTGACACGGCCATTTAAGTCCTACAAGGTTGTAGTACGATTGCATCGCTTAATTAGTGAACAATTTGTTGATTGAGTACCTTAATTAGACTTTAAGATTCTCACTTTTAGTAGGTTATTACACATGAAGAGTTAATTAACACGGCAATTAAGTCCTAGAAGGTTGCAGTTCCATTGCATTGCTTAATTAATGAATGATTTATTGATTAAGTATTTTAATTAGACTCTAGGTGACTTGATTCTCACTTTTAGTAGCTTCTTACACATGAAGGGATTATTTGATACGGCGAATTAAGTCTTACAAGGTTGTAGTACCATTGCGCTGTTTGATTGGTGAACGATTGATTAAGTACCTTAATTAGACTTTAGTTGACTTGATTCTAACTTTTAGTAGCTTATTACACATGAAGGGGTTTATTGACACGATCAATTAAGTCTTACAAGGTTATAGTACAATTCCGTTGCTTAATAAGTGAACACTTTATTGATTAAGTATCTTAATTAGATATTAGGTGACTCGATTCTCATTTTTTGGTAGCCTATTACACATAAAGGGGTTAATTGACACTGTCAATTAAGTCTTACAAGGTTGTAGTACTATTGCATTGCTAAATTTGTGAACAATTTATTGATTAAGTACCTTAATTAGACTTTAGGTGAATTGATTCTCACTTTTAGTAGCTTATTATACATGAATGGGTTAATTGACACGACCAATTAAGTCCTACAAGGTTATAGTACTATTGCATTGCTTAATTAGTGAACAATTTATTGATTAAGTACATTAATTTGACTTTAGGTGACTTGATTTTCATTATTTAGTAGCTTATTACACATGAATTAGGCTTACAGCCAAATAAGTGAACATTTTAACACATAATTAAAAGTATTTTGATTTTTCAAATGGCAGTCCTTATATTTCAATAATGCCATCGTTACATATAATCTGGTGCTTTGTGTTTTGTTTATTTTTTATATTACTCTGTTCCCTTATTGTTTGAAAGGATAATTCTTTGTTTCACAATAAACTAAATCCTTAATTACATAGAAGAACTAGTGTTAACTCTATGAAATTGGAGTTATCTAGTGCTAATTTGTCTTAAGTTTTACTATGTTCTTATTTATATTTAGTTGTTTTTCTTGTTGTTTTGATATTTTGCTGGTTTACATTTATAGGAGAATGAAACATGGGTGTTTGATATGAATTAAGGTGAATTTGTGACTCACAAATGTGTTTTTCAAACCATTAGGATCGAAGTAGAATCCGATATGGTCGTAATGCAACGAAAATGAGTCAAATTGGAGCTAAAATGAAGAATGGCGCATTCGGAAAGCTGCGACGCTAAACCAGCAAAAAAGTAGAGCTGCAGCGCCAAAAGTGGCGCTCTAGCACCAACTCTCTAGAAGTTTTGGCACCGCGGCACCACCGTCTGCGTCCTAGGTCAATAATAGGCCGCCAAGATTAACTTTTTGACGATCTATGGGTCCAGATTTGGCCTGTCTTAAGTTTGCAAGAGCCACATTTTTAAAACTCTATCTTTGGGATTGTAAGAGGCATATTGGGATAGAGAGAGAATGAGGCAGCCATGGAAGGAGAAGAGAAGGGAAGAAGAAGATGAATACAAGCTCCAATCCTCCATTTCTTGATTTCCTCTACAACATCAACACTACCCTTTGTTCATACCATCTTCTATTTATTTTCTTGTGAGTTTTTTCTTTGTATTTTCCATATTTAGAGAGTGATATTGTTTAGAACAAATCTTTGAGAGTGGATTCAAGGGAGCAAGAACCAAGTTTGTAGGAGGAGATTGACAACTTCCATAAACACCTTCAAACTCTTCAAAGAGGGAAAATTCTAAAACTCTTTTCTCTTTGATATTTGTACTTGTTGATTCTATTGTATTAAAATGCTATTGTTCTCAATTTATATTATGAACTAAATATTTCTTGTCTATTTTTACTGTATGAACCAACCTAGTAATTTGTGTTTGTTTATTTCTCTCTTCTTTTATTAATCAAATTTATTGTTGAGTTATTTGTTTTATCTTGTGCTTATTGCTTCTATTTAATTGATCACTAAATAGATTGTTGAGTGTAATTTCTATGAGCTTGGAAAAGGGATTAGAAATTTGGACATAGGTAAAATAATATAAGATTACTTAGTTTGGGGTAAGTTTGCATAGGATAGGAATATACCTATGTGACTTGTGCAACCTATTTAAAAATTACTAAACTTAATGAATCTAGTCAATTAATGTTAGGAGTAACATATTAGCTTATCTAGGTATTTTTACTTATGTCTTGGAAAGGAGTTTGTGAATACATTTGAATTCTCGGTTGACAACTCTAGTGGATTAATTAATTTAAGAGAGAAATTATTAAATACCATGATAAGAGAATGATTGGAGAATTAGTAAACCTAGACATTTTTCTTATTGATTTATCTTTTATTCATTTTGCATACTAGTTTAATTGCTTTGTTTTATTTCTATAAAATCTTTGTATCGTTTATTTGGATAAAGTTAGGATTGAGATAATTTTGATATTTAGCATTGAATTAGAAATTAATCCTCGTAGGTTTGACACTTTACTTCCATATCTATATTATTTGTGACCGTGTGCACTTGTACAAGAGTGTGTGAGTATAATTTATAGTTGCACATTCTAACTAACAACTAAGTTATTGTATCATATCGGATACTCATTGGAGAGAGAAATCAAGGGAGCAGATTCTTCAACAATTGGTGAAGCCTCTGCCAGAAGCAGTGAGTTCTTACTTCGTCTTAGTTACTAACATTGGTCATTATTAGCTTTTGTTGTTACTTAAATCGTATTAGGTTGTGCAATTACCGAAGTCATCTTATTCTCCACTAGCATATCATTTATTTTTGCATTGTTTTCATTTTTTTTAATAAATAAGCCTAATAGTTCAATGATTGGAATAACTAAGGCAAAGACAGCTGCACATTCTGAGGAGGTTAGGAAGCTGAGATGCGTCATAGAGCAGTGAGATACGAAAATCAGACACTGCAATAAAGAAATTCAGTTTGATAGAACAAAGGTCAATGAGGAACGCAGGTGTGGTCAGTTTTGGGTTGCGATGGAGCATCAAAGAAGCCTAGAACTTCAACTACAATTGGGTTGTAGTTATGAGAGGCAAAAAAGTACAGCAAGCAAAGAACTAGAGAACCTCAGGTGCCTATGGTTCGAGAAGTATGGTCATTGTTATGGATTTTTATACGCAAGCACACGTATCGAACAAGTAATAAACTGATGAATAAAGATATCGTTCCTACAGAGAAATTGCTATAACTTGGTAAATACTAACCTGGACTAGTTATCAATTTATCCAAATAATCAATTTAAGAATTCTAAAATTAAAATTTAAACTAAAAGAAAACAATAAAATAAATAAAATAAAATTAAAGAGTGCAAGTAATTTATAAAATCACCAATAAAAATAAATCTAGGATTATAATTTTCACTCTACGTATGCTCGAATCACTAGTTACCCTCTTTGAATTATTATTTAATCCGAATTATCAATCAAGAATCCTAGTGTATCTACAAGCCTTTTCCGATAGTCATGTAGAAATATCTTCTCTAATTAACTCACTATATTCCTATATGAACTAGATTAAGAGATTCATTAAGAGTAAGGACTTTCAACAATTGCACATGTTATGTAGGTATATTCCTATCCTACACAAACTCATATAAGCATGATAATGTGTTATTTTATCTAGGTCTAAATTTGAAATTCCTTTTCCAAGTTCATATAGATTACTAGTATCAATTTAAGCGGTGATCAGGCACTCAAAAGCATTAAGAACAAGATAAAATAACCAATTCGTAAATTAAAACTACATATAGAGATCCTATTGTAATCCTAGAAAATAAATTTAGTTCATAACTAAAATTGATAAAATAATTAATTTAAACATCCTAAGAAAAATAAAAGAAACTAAAACAAAAAAATAAAACCAAACAGAGAAATCTCACGGTTGAAGAGACTCCACTCCACTGCTCTTCTCTCTCACTTTCTCTCTCTAGAATGGTGTATTTTTTCCTCTAGTCTTGTAGTCCTTTTATAGTTGATGAGAGTAAATTGACCTTCTCCAAGGCACCATTCTGATTGGTGGAGTGTATGTGGCACTTTCCTATTTTTTTTTCTCTTCTTTTCTCTTTCTTTCTTACACATTTTTATACAAAATCTGGTACCTTGCAAATAATCCTATGCGGCATGAGACGGTGAGCTGAACAACACTAAACCATGTGCAGATTGGAAAAAAGAAAATATTGACTCAGAAAACTGACGTGACGTGAACTGGTCTGCGAATCAGATGGTTGTACGGGAAATGTGCTACACAGGATCCGACCGACTTAAAGGGACTCTGCGCCAGCTGTCAGCTCGCGGGCCCACTATGTCTCCTGCCTCGTGCGCGCTCCTCCCCGCGAGTGCAGCTCACGCGCACATCAGATGGATCATAAGCTTGATCCAACGGCTACAAAATGCTCATTCTCCTCTTTCTTACTCGCGCGAGTGGCTTCTGTTTCCAACCGTTTTTTTCCTTTTTTTTTTAAAAAAAAAATCTGATTCAAATGAAATTAAATTTCAATTACAACCTAAATCTAATAAAAATCTAATTCAAATTAAATTAATCTACGCTAATCAAAATAAAATACCTAAACCTAATAAAGTAACATAAAATTAAATAAAAATAAATCTAAATCAAAATAAAATAAAACAACTTAAATTACTCAAAATGTAAATTAAAATTACTCTAGGATACGCATTTTTAATTAAACAGCACAAATAACTCTATAAAAATAGAATTATCACACCCCCAAACTTGAATTTTTGCCAGTCCTCGAGCAAAAGAAAAGAAAAACCTAGAAAACAAAAATCCTAAAAACCTAACCATGACCTTCCATGACCCAGTTCAATTCTCAAAACTTGCCTCAAAGATTTCTCATATTATAAAGCTCAAAAAAAAAAAACCCCGAATATTGTAAATGGTCTAGAATTTCAATTGAAATGTCAATCTGATTCCACTATAGATTCCTTGAGTGTGTATGTGAATAAACAATTACATTCAATCATATACAACCCAGATCAGTTTATGCAATCACGTAAGTTATAACAAATCTCAAGATAGAAATATATAAACTCCATAGACCTGTCTTTCATACCACTCTCCACTGATGTAGACTACCATTGCACCAAAGATCAATAGGACTTTATTAAGCTTGTAATATATGGCTAAAGTAATAGGCAGGATAAAGATTATTTTTGTGGCTCAAATCACCCTAAGCACATATATAGTTCTCGGATCTTAACTCGACACTTTGTTGACGAAGCTCTCCCAAACTTGTTTTCCACTTTCTTCTTTCACTCCATATTTTTCTTCTTCTTTGAAGCACTATACCCTCAAACTTATGATTTTTCATAATTTTCACCAGACATTTTTTTTTAGTTTTTCTTCATTTTTTTTTTCTTGTACACAGGTGTAGTACTTTTTTTTTAATCTTTTTTTTTATTTATTTATTTCCTCAACACCATCGTTCCTCCCAAATTGCATAACTGAAAATATATTCAACAAAGATCACATGTGTTCTCATAGGTGCAAGGTAAAAATATTAGAAACTGTTTAGAGCTGGGCTAAAAATGTGGGTATAAAAAAAAATGACAATATAGGCTCAAAGGGATAAACTAAGGTTATAAATGTCAAGGGTTAGCTTGAAAGACTCAAACGATCCAAAGAATGGCTAAATCATGTCTCTAATACAGTGCAATCTAGGATTTCGCTTCAAGTGGTAATCAAACAGGTTCTAGAGTTTATTAATGAGATTCCAAAGATGCACTTAATTCACCTAAACTTTCTCAAAGTAAGCAAAATAATTAAATACAACTATTTATGTGCTCAAAATTTTCGAAGAATCATAAGCAAAATCAAACTGACATAGAATTAAGCACACAGACAAAAACAACATTCATCATTCTTTCAAGTACTTTATTCAGTTAAATCAAGGTCTTATCATCGGTATTCGATCATCAAACTAGGTCATGAACATAAACCTAAAAAGACAAAACTAAACTACCTTTTTTTTTTTTTTGAAAAATTTTAACTCCCTACCCCCAAACTTAAAATTAACATTGTCTCTAATGTTAAAAATAAAAGAAGAGGTAAAAGAAAACTCCTTCAGATTTTTACACGCATGTGGAGGCTTCTGGTTGAGTCGTTGAAATCCATAGTATCAACCCCTAAACTTGTGCAAGAACCTGAAGCACACATAACATAACAAAAGAAAAGAAACCTAATAAATTCAAAATTAAAAGGAAAAAAAAATAGTTCATGGGTTGCCTCCCAAGAAGCACTTGATTTATAGTCATCAGCCGGACTCTTCACTCGTATCACGGAGGTTCATAGATTGAGGGACCTGTTCTGGAAGGATCTTTCCCTAGTGTCTTAAATTTTGGTTTCCTCCCGTGATAGTACGATGGAGCTTCTGAATTACTTGCACATTCCGTGACATTTGCTTTTTTCATTTTAGTAGATTTGGCATGGACACTCAAAGCTGTATGAGGCTCTTTTGGATGCTCCATTTTCACTATTTCAGCTTCACTTTTCTCCAAAATATCAACTTGAAAGTAAGAAGCTGATTCAGGTGGGTACTTGGTCTCCTTAAAGACATTAAAGACGACTTCTTCATCTTGGACTCGCATTGTCAATTGACCTTTTTGTACATCGATAAGAGCCCTCCCAGTAGCAAGAAAAGGTCTACCAAGAATAATAGGAATTTCTTGATCTTCTTCAATGTTAAGTACTAGAAAGTCTGCTGGGAAGATGAATTTATCGACTTTTATAAGCACATCCTCAACAATACCTCGTGGATACTTTATAGACCGGTCCACCAATTGCAAAGAAATAGTTGTTGGTTTCACTTCCCCTAAATCCAGTTTCTTGTAGACCGAGAGCGGCATTGGATTGAAACTGGCACCAAGATCACATAAAGCCCTATCAAAGAATGAATTCCCAATCGTGCACGGAATATTAAAGCTCCCGGGGTCCTTTAGCTTTGGTGGAAGTTTCTTCTGTAGTATCACACTGCACTCCTCAGTAAGTGCTACTATTTTATACTCCTCTAGCTTTCTTTTGTTGGATAAAATTTCTTTCAAGAACTTCACATAATTAGGCGAATGAGCAAGCATCTCCGCTACAGGAATGTTTACGTGGAGTTTTTTAAAAATATCTAAAAACTTTGAAAATTATTTATCCATGTTATGCTTATAGAACCGTTGAGGAAATGGTAGTGGAGGAATATATGGCTTTGGGTTATCTGGAAAGAGCTTGGACTTGGGCTTTTATGGCTCAACACGATGTTTCTCGGATAGCTCTTGGGGTTGCCCTGGCTGCTTACTTGAGCTCGTCGACGGTGAAGAAGCTAAAAGTGATGAGTTAGCTAAAATAGATTCACTTGGTAGCTCTACTTACTTCCCATTTCTGAGAGTTATCGCATTGCACTGCTCCTTAGGGTTCACCTCTGTATTGCTTGGTAGATTACCTTGTGGTTGAGAGCTAATTATAATGGCTAGTTGACCAATTTGAGTCTTAAGATTCCTTAATGACGCAGTTTGATTCTGAAGAATAGTGTCATTCTTAGCCATGTATTTCATAAACATGGGTCGACTAGCTGAATTGGACCCTTGATTATTGATGTTGTTCCAGGAAAAGTTCGAGTGATTTTTCCTTGTTGGGTTGTAATGGTTTGAATTGGGTTGCCTATTTAAATTGGTCACATACTATGCTAATTCAATAGTAAGGGGACATTGGCCAATCACATGATTGTCATCGCAACTTTCACAAACTGTATATGGCCTATGCATTGCCTGAATTCCCATCGAGTCAATCTTCTTGGATAAAGCATTAACTTGTGTGGCTAAGGATGCCATGGTCCCCAATTCATTTATACTGGCTGCTCTTTTTGGATTCATTCTTTCTGACGGCCACTGGTAATTATTAGCTACCATCTCCTCTGTTAGGTCCAAGGTATTGGCCAGTATTGGCAAACAATTGGCAAAAACAATAGACTCAAGTTGTTGTGAGAAAACTAATAAGTTATTGCAACAAGTCTGCTGATGTTGTAAAATACTTGTTGTAACAGATTTACAGGATTGCTCGCAACGGATTTACATAGGCCGAAAATCTAATTTTGGAAACTTTTT
>JXTC01000124.1:120714-140947 GCA_002914845.1 Trema orientale
TAACTGTTGCAACAACAACGACAACCAATTTTTATATTTGTTTATTTCGAAAAATAAATCAAAAAATTGGTATACCTGCAATCTTGGATCTTTCATCCTCCAATAAGTCATATGCTTTTTCAGTCGATTTCTCTTTCAAGGCACCTCTAGCTGCTGCATCAACTATTGTTCTCAAATGTCTCATCAAGCCATTATAAAACGTCTGAACTAATAACCACTTCGGGATGCCATGATGTGGGCAGCTTTTCAACATATTTTTATACTGCTCCCAAGCCTCATATAATGATTCATTGTCGAATTGGACGAAAGAGGTGATATCATTGTGAAGCTTGACTGTCTTTGCTGGTGGAAAAAACTTTGCCAGAAACTTCTGTGCTAAATCATCTCTAGTAGTAATTGACCCAGCTGGTAAGGAGTTCAACCAACTCTTAGCTTTATCCCGTAGAGAGAAAAGGAAAAGCCGCAACCTGATTGCATCATCAAAAGCTTCATTATGCTTGAAAGTATCGCAAATTTCCAAAAAATTCATTATATGTTGGTTTGGGTCATCACTGGGTAATCCTCCACATTGGACTGAGCTCTGGATGATCTGAATAATAGTAGGCTTCAGTTCGAAGCTGTTAGCATTAATGGCAGGTCTTCGAATGCTTGAACTGAGGCCATCAATTAATAGGACAACATAATCATGCAGAGGCTTCGTCTCGTCCTGGTCACCCATTAGTGCTGGAGGATTTGCTTGTTGATTTTTCGCTCTTTGAATCTCTCTAAGCGTCCTTTCAATCTCAGGATCCAATGGCAGAAGCTCCCAACTTCTTGTACGTCTCATATAATGCTAAAAATAATATGAGATTATCAAAGAAAGAAAAAATAATAATAATAAAATAAGAAAATATAATAAAATAAAAGTTTGAATTAAATCTCAACTAATCGATATTAGTATTAAAAATTTATAAAACAATTTCCCCGGCAACGGCGCCAAAAACTTGTTACGGATTTTTATACGCAAACGCACGTATCGAATAAGTAATAAAGTGATGAATAAAGATATCGTTTTCACCAAGAAATTGTTATAACTTGTTAAATACTAACCTGGACTAGTTATCAATTTATCCAAACAATCAATTTAAGAATTCTAAAATTAAAATTTAAAATAAAAGAAAACAATAAAATAAATAAAATAAAATTAAAGAGTGCAAGTAATTTATCAAATCACCAATAAAAATAAATCTAGGATTATAATTTTCACTCTACGTATGCTCGAATCACTAGTTACCCTCTTTGAATTACTATTTAACCCCAATTGTCAATCAAGAACCCTAGTGTATCTACAAGCCTCTTCCAATAGTCATGTAGAAATATCTCTTCTAATTAACTCACTATATTCCTATGTGAATTAGATTAAGAAGAGATTCATTAAGAGTAAGGCCTTTCAACAATTGCACATGTTATGTAGGTATATTCCTATCCTACACAAACTCATATAAGCATGATCATGTGTTATTCTATCTAGGTCTAAATCTGAAATTCCTTTTCCAAGTTCATACAGATTATTAATATCAATTTAAGTGGTGATCAAGCACTCAAAAGCATTAAGAACAAGATAGAATAAATAATTCGTAAATTAAAATTATAAAATCAAAGAGGAAACATCATAATTCAAACTACATATAGAGATCTTATTGTAATCATTGAAAATAAATTTAGTTCATAACTAAAATTGATAAAATAATTAATTTAAACGTCCTAAGAAAAATAAAAGAAACTAAAACAGAAAAATAAAACCAAACAGAGAAATCTCGCAGTTGAAGAGACTCCACTCCACTGCTCCTCTCTCTCACTTTCTCTCTCTAGAATGGTGTGTTTTTCCCTCTAGTCCCGTAAAGTTTTTGTAGCTGATGAGAGTAAATTGACCTTCTCTAAGGCACCATTCTGATTGGTGGAGTGTATGTGGCACTTTCCTATTCTTTTTTCTTTTCTTTTCTCTTTGTTTCTTACATGTTTTTATACAAAATCTGGTGCTTTGCAAATAATCCCATGCGGCATGAGACGGTGAACTCAGTACTAAACCATGTGCGGATTGGAAGAAAGAAAATATTGACTCAGAAAACTGACGTGGCGTGAACTGGTTTGCGAATCAGATGGTTGTACGGGAAATGTGCTACACAAGATCCGACCGACTTAAAGGTACTCTGCGCCAGCTGCTAGCTCGCGGGCCCCACATGTCTCCTGCCTCGGACGCGTTCCTCCCCGCGAGTGCAGCTCACGTGCACATCAGATGGATCACATGCTTGATCCGACCGCTACAAAATGCTCATTCTCTTCTTTCTTACTCACGTGAGTGGCTTCTGTTTCCAACCGATTTTTTCCTTTTTTTTTTTAAAAAACCTGATTCACATAAAATTAAATTTAAATTACAACCTAAATCTAATAAAAATCTAATTCAAATTAAATTAATCTAAACTAGTCAAAATAAAATACCTAAACCTAATAAAGTAACATAAAAATAAATAAAATAAATCTAATTCAAAATAAAATAAAACAACTTAAATTACTTAAAATATAAATTAAAATTACTCTTGGACACATATTTTTAATTAAACAGCACAAATAACTCTATAAAAATAGAGTTTTCAGTCGTCCCAATGGATGGAATAGGTGGGGAGATTAGAACCATTAATCGCTGGTTTAATTGATATTCCAAACGATCTTTACAATTAATGTGGTTTTAAGAAATGAATATCTTTTTGGTTAATCATTGATTAGTCTGCTATTAAATGTTAACAGTATTAGTTTACCTATGTTATGTATGTTTTTGAACAGTTTGTCTTGTTAAGGCTTTGAAAAAGTAAAAGTATTTATTAATGAGTACTATATATTTATTTTGACTTTTGTCCAAATAATTTTAATTCTATTTACTTGAAACCCAGAAATAAGATTGTGCTCGCACAGGTGGCATAGTTGAAATGTTTCTTAATAAAAATGTGACAAAAAGGTGAATGTTATTGGCATGGACGGAGCTGCATAGGGGCTAGTGGGGGCAATTGCCCCCACTGAACTTTTGCCAATTTTTTTTTTTTTTTTATGTATTATATACAGTATTATATAATATGATATATATACATACAAACTTATTGTGTTAAATTTGTTATAAAGTGTTGTATTACGTTAGTCCTAAACTTCTTCTAAAGCTCATTACTTTGGGGCTCTTTTTCCCTAATCAAAGCCCATTTTTTTTCAAATATAGTTATTTTATAAAAATATCACACATGAAAATAAAACCAAATAGATAAAAAAAAAAAAGTAGTAGATAAACAAATAAAAAAAGAAAGAAGAAAGATAATATGAAGAAAGGTGTCGAGAGTGACAAAAGAGAAGAGAAGCACATGAGAGTTAGGGGATCACAAAACCAATGATATTTAAGCAATAAATTTATTTTCTTCGTTTTGTTTCTTATTAGATAAAATTTCAATTTATTTTATTAGGTTAAAAAATTGAAAATATGATTCTAAAAATTAAGGTTCTTAAAATAACCCAATTCAAAAATTGAACATTAAAATTAACCCTATTTGTAACTAATTAGACATGTAAAATTTCAAAAAAAAAAAAAAAAAACTAGTTTTTGTTGTAAGATAAATAAATTATATCATTTAGTTTATATTTATTTTAGGTTTTCAATTTTTATTAGTTTTAAATGATAGCTAAGTTATTAATTTAATTTTTATGTTTTCAGAAAGTCATTAATTAAATACTTTTCTGATCTCTAAAAGTCATTAAATTAAATACTTTCTTAAATTTTTTACTTGTTGCATTCTACGTGTAATAGTTATAGAGAGTCAGTTCAAACAAAAATCCACATTCTATTGAAGAAAATAACGGTGAAAAGAAATCAAGTAGTGTAGAACTTGATGTTGCACAACTTCTTTTAGATCTGGACTTAGAATGTCAATTATAAATTATAATATCAGTGTTTGAAATTAAGTTCTCAATTAAGTCATACCCCAACTGGATTTTAATCCTGGCTCCGTCCCTGGTTATTGGAACTAGTGAAGGGCTTCAAATTAGACACTTATTAAGCAGGCTTTACGTTTCCCAATCTGTACACAGGGCTTTGGCTGGGTCCAAAATTTAACTATTTTTGTCAAAAGAATGTATAAACCTGGAACTAGCCTAGTAGATTACAATATACCTAGGACATATACAACAGCCCTTCGCTGTGAAACCCTATGAAGTTCGACCATTATGGTTTCCTTTCATAAGCTTGAAAAGGTGATTCGTATCCAAAGTATGTCACGTAAATTACAACATTCTACAAAAAGGTATGTTCTAAAAGATAGTATGGTTAGTATGGGTATTGTTACTATAAGTAGTAATATATAATATATAAATTAAGGCAAAGGCTATGGTAGTAACAAAATTACTATATATAATATATAAATTCAGGCAAAATTAATTACAGATGTACCACATTCGTGTAATTTATGTATCATATAATCAAAGAGGGAAATGGGCTTGAAATGAACACTAATTTTATATTAGGCAAGTATATACATACCCCAATCAGTACACAGGCTATAAGGTGGGTCAAACATTGTACTAGTTTGGAGAAAATAATAGATAACTTGCAACTAGCCCACATAGGTGATGATATCCCTAGAAGATATCAACAGTCCTTCTTGATTATGAAGCCCTATCAATTTATAGTCGAATGGTTTCCCATGAAGAATAGCTTTGGTAGATGTATCCTTCATGAGATGAAGCACTTTGTGACATAGGAACAGAATATAAATATGAAAAGGTGCATTGTTTAATTTTTAAAATAATAAAACCACAAACTTTAAGTATGATAGGAGTAGGTTTGCATTATCCTAATAAATGAATGTTATAAATTTAATTTTTATTGCAAACTTGATATCAATCGGTTAGGGGTTGAAATATTAGTTGGCACCACATTGAAGGAAATGTCTTTATTAAGCCAATAATTTATCATGTTCTATTATGAACAAGAATCATGTGTATAAAAATAATTAACAATAATCATTGCCCAAAGAGGATATTAAGCCACTTAAGCTAAGTTTATTAAAACGAAAAAGAATTAATTTCGTAATTTACAATTTCAGATTTAATATAAATTATAAATTATATAATATATTTTATTTGTACAATCTTGACCCATCATATATAACTTTTTCAGTTTTGTTCTTAAGCTTTGTATCCGACAATACCAAAATTCTCTTACTAGGGCTTAATTGTAAGGAGTTTCACAAACCCCACTACTAAATCCCACTATCTTCACAAGGTGCGAGTACACCAATATTCAAGCACCATGTCCGACAACAATTCGTCCAACAAATCAGGAGAGGTTCGTTTTCATTTCTTGCTCAACCGCTCACCAAAACAATAGGTAAGTTCGCTTTTTATAAATAATTTCTTCCTAATGGTCCGACTCCTAGTATTCCTTCACATGGTTAAATGTATGCCATTAATAATTGCTATTAGATCTGTGAATCTAGACACACAACCGACCAATTATGATCACATAGATATTACTAGTAGACGTTTAATCTTCTTAGGTTGATTATTATTAATTCAGAAAGAAACTCAAGTATATCTTAAACTGATAGTCTTATTAGAACCACATAAACCTTCCATAGTTCGTATAAAACTTAAAACTAATAGCATCATAGTGGGGATACCTTTGAAGGAAGATATAAGCAAATATGCCAGAGAGATTAGGACACTAAAAACCACTCTGAAGGATTGTGAGTGGCATAACAAGTTTTTCTCTGAAGGGATAATTATCGATCGACAAAGAGTGGACACTGCCATTCGAAAAGAAGATATAGGGAGAGCTTTAGAGCATAGAAGGAGGCAAGACTATCGTAAGGGACTACTACGGAATTACGAGGGAGAGAAGCTAGCCACCCACCAAGAATTGGCCAACCTTAAGAAGAGTTGGTTCAAGGAGTGGGGTGCTCCCTATAGGTGGAGAAGATGGGAAGAACTAGGGGGAAACTAGTTTTTAGACTATACTTTATTTTCTGTTAGTGAATACTATGTTTATTTACCTCGGATTATTTTGAGTGCCTTGGTTGTTGGGCTTCACTATATTTTAGTTTAATTTTTCTTTTAATTTTCCCAGATATGCTTCATGTATCCTTATATGTTCTAGTAAGAAATGTTTAAATTATAATATAAATTATAACAAATTACATGCTCTTCCTGGTCATTGGTTTATCTTACAACCACAAAACCAAAATATTAAGGACTGATGACAAATAATTGGTTAATGACATATAGTTATCTAATGACACATGACTAAGTTTAATATTGGCTATACATATTGGACGCTATGTTATTAAAATAGTAAAATAACTTAAAAATTGTCACATCTATTTCAAAGTCTTTTTATGTTTGAATAAATACACAACAAAATTCAAACGAAACTTCAACCCATGGTTCTAGCAGTGGATCTTCTGAACAAGTTCGACCCCATTGCCATTGTGGTCAATTCGCTGTACGTAGGGTGTCATGGACGAAGGAAAACCCAGGTCCCAGGAGTGCAAGGGAAAAAGGAGGTGAGTTTTTCCTTTGGAGAGATGAGAGACAGTCCCAACGATCGACGGATGTAATAATCGGATTGTTGAAGAAGATTGAACAACAAGAAATAGAAATTCGCAAACTTTAATCATTGCAAAAACTGTTGAGAATTTCACTGGCAGTGTGCTTACTTCTTTTCCTTTTCATCATGTTATATATTTAGCTTCAATAAAAGAAGAACCATATTGTATTAGTTATGTTAATTAAACTGGGAGCTCTATGTTATTACGCTATCTCCCTCTTTTGTCGCATAATTATAATAATACACAGTTTTATACAAGGCCCTTAAAATAAAGGACCATAAAATAAAGGCCCATTATCCATCTGTTTACTACTGAGGATACTAATGCTCTCCGGCCTTTAAAGATACATGCCTAATACTAAAAACAAGGGAAATTATGGTAACTAAGAGTGTTTTGGGTTCTTTTTGCATTTTTAGGAGTAATTTTGAAAATTTCTTTTCTAGGAGTAATTTGTTACATTTCTATGAGTATTTTAGAGAGAGAAATTTTACACATTCCACGACTACCCTTATGAACACAACACAGTTTCCCTCCATTTTGTTACTTTCCTCCTATTTTTTCAGCAGATTTCCCTCCAAACGTACTCTGCTGCCATCAGTCCTATTAAAAGAAAAAAGCCTGCTGCAAAGCTTTGGTTTTGTTTTTTCACATCCACTCAAACTCAGCTCACTCTCTCTCTCTCTCTCTCTCGCTCTCACTCACGTCTCCGGTTCCCGACTGTTCTCAGACGGCAGCACCATTTGGCACAGCAGAGCAGCTCACAGGGCACCTTGTCGAACCAGGTCGCACGGCAGAGATCTTGGCTGTATCTCGTGGAACCATTCTCATCAGACCAACTCGGAAGGCATCTCTGTTGTCTCCCTTCGACAGCTCCATCATCCTCCGGATCTAGGATAGTAAAGGTACGTTTTAGTTATATGTATGAGGTTTTCAGTGAATGGGTAATGGTTGTGATGATTTGGATATAGTGAAGAAGATGGTTAAAACATTGTTAGTTTATTGTACTTCAATCTGTAAGTCACTTTTTTTTGGCAGAGATCTGAAAGTCTATATTTGTGTTTCGAGTTGTCACAATTTATTTGACATGCTGTCAAAAATAGTCAGTTTGATGGTTAATTTTATTTGTTCTAGTTTTGTGATGATTTGGTTACCGATTATAGACATGTTTCTTTAAACGTTGTGACAATGTAGCACAATTTCTTTAAATGGTATATCAACGTTGTGATTTCAACTACCATGGATTTATGACCATGAGTCACAAATTTGTTACTCAATAGAACATTTTGTGACTGTTACACATATTATGATTTACATCGTTACGAACATTATGAAATTGTGTACTATGTTGGCTAATTGCAGAACCGTGACTTTATTTTTTTGCAGACATAGGCAGTGTTGTTGTTTTCCTGAATTACAATGGTAAGTGGGGTGACAATAACGTATATCATGGAATGGAGACAACGGGTATTTTGCTTCCTAATGGAGCAACTTACACTCGGGTGTTAGAAATTGTGTTTGAGGTTCTTGATTTGAGACCTGACAACCATACCATAGAGATGAAGTATGTTATTGATGAGAGACTTGTTCCTATTAAGATTGTGAATGACCGTTCTGTAAAAGTTTATATGGAGCTAAAGAAGAATGAAGTAGACAAGAGCAAATATCCTCTCTTTATACATGTAATTGATGAGCCAATGACAATGCAAGGGATTTTTGTGCTAGGAAATGAGAGTCAACCACGTCATCCGCATGTTCCAAGTATAGCGGATCCACCCATGTCTTTTGCTGCTGAGTGTGCTGGGGATAGACTAGAAGAACAGTCCTAATTTCAAACACCTCCTGGCGTAGAACATAATGGACATAGCAATGGTGCTAGATCTGTGGTTCGTGGTCGATCCCAACATAGAACTTCAGTCGGAACTTTGTCAATGAATAGAGGGATTTCTTCGTCTACAGCAGAAGTTTCTACCAGTTCAACTGCTAATATTCCTTCTGAATTGTTTGAGGTACTTTCAAATGTATCACCGACCATGATAAGAAATCATGGAATGTATGTCAATAAATGTGCACTGCAAAAATATCTACACAGGTTTGCAATCAGTAATCACTTTCAATTCAAAGTCAGGTCTTCGTCAAGAACATCATTATACGTTATGTGTTATGACAAGTATTGCAAGTGGTCGTTCCGTGCAACTCAGATAAAATAGACTCTAATGTTCCAAATAAGGAGGTAAATTGTCTGACTGTGAGTCACAAAATTTGTGACATAGCGACATACAAATGTGGAATACAATTAATTGTGACGGTCAGTCACAAACTATGTGATAGATCGGCACATTTTGTTTATGATCACTAGGTGCAATTCTTATCTCACATGTCCTCATATGATGCAGGTACAATTCTAAGCATACTTGCTCTGTTGACAGTAGGCAAGGAGAGAATCGATAAGCAACTAGTTACATAATTGGAGACATGGTAAAGTACCATTATTCCAACTCAGCGCGAAAACCCTTCACACCTAATGACATTATGGATGAAATAAAAATAGATCATGGTATCAATATGGGTTACCATAAAGCATGGCGGGCAAAAGAAAAAGCATTGGAGATTTTGTTGGGAACAGATGAAGAATCGTATGCTTTATTGCCTACTTTAGCTTACATGTTAGAAACTAGTAATCCTGGTTCAGTGGTTGCACTTGAGACGGAGCAGATAGAAGAGGAAGAGGGAATGGTAGAACACTTCAAGTACTTTTTTATGTCTTTGTCAGCTTTCATTCAAGGATGGCCACATTGTAGGCCTGTTATAATAATTGATTGATCTTTCTTGAAATTGTATTATCGCAGGACATTGTTCACGGCATGTGCAATGGACGCAAATGAGCAAGTATTTCCTCTAGCCTTTGGAATTGGTGACTTAGAGAATAAAAATGCATGGGTGTGGTTCTTGACCAAGTTGAAAGAAGCATTGGGTGAGCAAGATGAAGTCGCAATAATATCTGATAGAAATGAAAGCATTGCATATGCGATTCAGCAAGTATATCCTAATACTCAGCATGGCTTCTGCATGCATCATTTGTTGAATAATGTGAGGAATAAATTCAGAGGAGTATCTAAAGCGGTTAATTGGAAGTTTGTGAAGGCTGCCAAAGTATATACTATCACAGAGTGGGAGCATTTTATGGATTTCCTTGACAATGAAGACCCTGGAATCCGCCATTACCTTGCATCTAATGACGTGGGAAACGAAAAATGGGCACATCGCCATTTCACTGGTAGGAGGTATTCTATAATGACTTCCAACAATGCTGAGTCCTTCAATGTGATGGATGTCAAACCTAGGGAATTCCCAGTTCGGAAGTTACTTGAGTTTCTAAGAGGAAAAATGCAACAATGGTTTTATGAAAGGCACCTTGCTGCTGCAGAGATGTTCACCATACTTGCAACAAATGCGGAAAAGTGATTAATAGATATTCATGCTGCGTCAACTGGAATGACTGTAAGTACGCTCCCTGACTCATAATTTTTGATTTGTTGTAAAGTATCTTATGACTCGGCATAGTGAATTTTGTGACTTAAGGTAATAGAATATATGACATACCATCACACATTTTGTGACGATTTGTCTTATAATTTCTGACTTTTGTACTGACTTCATTCATCAAACTTATTATTAGGTCAATCCATCAAGTGCTTTTCAGTTTGGGGTCGTGGATGGGGATTGTAAACCATACGTTGTTGATTTGGAGAATAAAACTTGCACATGTCGGGAATTTCAAGTCGACCAATTTATATGTTCATATGCAGTGGCAGCTTGTTCAGTTCGTGGCTTCTCTGTGTATAATTATGTATCAAGCTATTACAAAAAAGAGAAGTTGATTGCCACTTATGCTGGAGTTGTGCACCCTCTTGGTCACTCATCTGATTGGATAATCCTTGATGAGATTAAAGACCAAGTAGTGAAACTACCAATTGTGCCAGCAAGATCAGCTGGTAGGCCAAAGAAGAAGAGGATCCCATCAAATGGTGAAGAGGCTCGGAGGCAAAAATGCTCACGTTGTGGCCAAAATGGCCACAATAGGCAGACTTGCAAGAATCCGATCCCATTACGTACAAGCATCCATGGACAAGGGAGCCATTCTAGTAGCCGTTTTTGCCATTAATAAGTTTGTAATTGGTTTGTGTGAAGAGGCTCCTAGTGATTAATGTGTTACGCTGTAACAAATGTGTGCAAAATTGCCACTCCGTTGAACGTTTTGTTACATCGCACATTATCTAATATGTTATAACTGAGACCTTTGATATTTTATGGTAACTTTAAAACGTAACTGTAAATAAAGGTCACAAAATTTGTAACTTTTGACATCTCTTATGGTCTATACTAATATATGACTCATTGTTACAGAAAGTATGACATACCATCAAGAAATTGTGCTACTTTGTAATAAATTGGTCAGAGGTATGCCAAAATGACGCAACTAATCAGAAAATATTAAAAGGGATAACACAATTTGGGTGGAATTAGCAAAATATAGAAAATCTGGCTGACTTGTGTCAGTTCGTCACAGAAATAATCACAAAATATTTGTCTTCTTCACATTGTCTAACTATTTTCAAATTAGCCATATTACAAAACCCACGAAATAAAGTTTGAACAGGGTCATTCTCGCTCCAAGTCACTAGTAAGTTCTTTCTCCTCCTTGTCCATGGCATGTGAGTATAACTTAAATGCGAGCTTTTGACGGAAGATATCCATCTTCTCTTGATGGACATCCAGTATTGAATAGTCATGTATTAGGTACTCAGCATACTTGATCACAAAGACACCGCAGTCCCCACTATCATTGTAGAAAAAATAATTAAATAACAATGTCATAATTAGTATATGAAAATATGTAAAAATATAAAATACGATTACCCATTATCCTGCTGTGGGTTATTGAAACAATGCTCAATTTTGAATGGCGCTGGACCGTTTTCATCTTTTCGCTCCATAAAGATGCTAAGACTATCTAGCAGAATTGGCAAAAAAGTGGCCACCGCTTCGAGCATGTCCTTGACTCTAGTGTCTTTATCACTCTTCAAAGAATCATATACTGTGACGGCTCTCGTAGATAGGTTTACTACGAAGAGAATCTAGTGCTCAAGTACCTCATCATGCACTAGAATGTACACCCGATCCACTTCAGTCCATGGAAAATGGCAGGCCATGCGACCACTAAAAATGTAACTTCGAATGGTTGACAATTTTTTACAATCAAGTTTACCCCTAGAATTGTTAAATTCTTTCCAACCAGATTTACGGTAATTGGCAAAATATGTATCTGTCATCGTGAAAAACTGTCTGAACCGGTCCATGTTATACTTGTGCTTCTTCCTCAAGTAGTAGAAGCAAGTACATATATACTGGATACAAAAAACAGGAGAGTAATTTCAATTGTTACTGTGATAGGCTTTCACAGATGTTATTACAAACTGTCACATAATTTGTTAAAGATAGTGAAAATATTGATAAAGATAGGGTGAAATTTACATTATCTGTCAGCCATTGCTTTGATTAGTGAAGAACATAAAGCCAGCTCTTCTTGTGAGTGATGGTGATACCAAAATCTAATGTCCTCGTCAATTGTTCATGATGATGTACGTACTTTACAACCACATTCCTATATGGAAGTCCACATGTCAATAGAATTTCCAAATAATAAATTCAGTTCGACATAATGCAGGCCACGACTAACAAGTCTTACCTTTCTTGGTGGTCTTTTTGAAGACCTTCATTCATCCACTGATCAAAGGCTTTCAAGAGTTGTTCATCTAGTTCTTCTTCTGGGTCAAATGAAAAAGGACATTTTCTCTGCAAGGGCCACTCTCTCCTGGGTTTTTTCGACTTTTTCACAATGCTACTTCCAGGTACCTCTTCTTCATTTGTTTTAATTAATTTCTCTGAAGGCGAAAATCTAACAGTAGGTTTTTTTTGCCTTGCCGTGCGTCAAACATTCTTTACTGGAACATCCTTTTTCGCTGCCTTTTGCTTCATCCAAAAGTAAATTGTTCACAAAAAAAACTTAAGTAACAATTAGTAAGACAAATTATGAATAAAAGTCACATATTTGTGACACTGCATTACAGATTATTAATTAACCTTCTTAACTTTCTCCTTCGAATGTTGGTCTGGGATTTTGGTTGAAATCGGCTCATCATGCTCATCTTCTCCCTTCATGAAGAAACAGAAAGGGTTAAAATTAGTGCAGAAGCAATAATGTGCGTATCCTCAACTGACTTACTGTCATATATTTGTGACTTTATGTCATATATTTGTGACTGTTTGTCATGTATTTATGACTTACTTCCGCTATTGGTTTTTCATCCATTTTCTCCCTGATATGTTCATGTGGGTTCTTCTGTTCGATTTTCCAAAAAAATAAGAAAATTTTGTCACAATATTGTGTCACAGATCCGATAAATTTCTGTCCCTGCAAAAAACAAAAAGAGCATTTACATTAATAAACACATTAATTGAATAACCTTTCCTTATTAACCTGACACAAATGTGTGACTATCACAATGCTGCATTGTTTAGGTGTAATCCATTACAGTACAAAAGTCTTCAGATATCAAGTCACAAAGTTTGTGACCCTCGGACACAAATGTATGACTATCATAATATCACACTATTTAGGTGTAATCTATTATAGTACAAATGTCTTGGGACATCAAGTCACATAGTTTGACCTTCAAACATTAGTAACTGCAAGGCATATACAAATAGGTCAAATATTAAAGGTATTTGGACTTTAAGTCACAAAGTTTATAACCCTCACTCATTTGTGACTGCAAGGTAGAAACAAACAGGTCTAATATTAAAGATATTTAGACTTCACAGTCACATGTTTGTATCCATAAGCCATATATGGGTTCAACACTAAATGCTACATTCACAACTTTTGTGATCTATAGTCACAAATCACTAACATACACACATTTGTAATATTATTTAGAATAATCTCTCTTGTGCTAAGATTGCTTTTCTTAGTATCTTATTTTCTTATTTTTTTAGCAGTTGTGTCGAGTTTGCTTTCACATTAAAATATTTGAAAGCAACTTTTTGTTTCTTAAAATGATTTTTGTTTGTTTTCATATATTGCTTTTATTATAACTCCTTGTCTTTATTTTTCGGGCAGATGATGCAAGGAAACATATGGTATCCCCAAGCTCTTAAGGATTTGCCCAAAGCATGGCTCTAGTTTTCAATTGAGACCATCTATTGCAGTATCCATCTCTGAACCAGGAGGATCATCAGATTACCCACTTTCCATTTATACAAAATAACCAATCTATGAAATAGACTCAATACCTCAAATTTAATACTCCAAAATAAATATACATTCCAAAACGAAAATCAACAAAAAATTACCTTTTCTTCTTTTGCCGCTATCTTTTTCTCCTTTTCCTTCGACTTCTTCACCATCATTTTCTTCGCTGATGTCTTCGGCACTGGAGTAGATAACCGGATGGGTGAGGCTTCAGTTCCAGCCTCTTCAACCTTTTCCTTCTTCAACCTCAGCGACATCCTCGGAGAAGACGATTGTGGAGGCGGAGATTCAAAGTCCGAATCTTCAATTCCTTTCCTCTTCTTCGAAGTCCAACGGATTTTCGTCATTCTTTGTGACAGATCGGAACAGAGAGGAGAAATAGGGTACCTGAGTGTGTGGAGATTGGGTACTTGGGTTTGTGGAGGTTTTTTCCTACTGGGTTACTTCGCCGAAAATAGGAGAGAAATGGGGGAGTTGAACTCGACGGTTCCTTCCCCAATCTCCTCTACATTTGAATTCTTTTTTTTTTTTTTTTTAGTCTGAGGATTTAAGTGTACGTGGAAAAAAAAGGAGCCAAAATGAAAAAAAAAAAAAAAAAAAAAAAAAAAAAAAAAAAACAAAGGAAAATGTCTCATAAAAACTGTACAATATTTACTAAATATGAGAGCATTTTCGACTTTTTGTTGACTGGGAACTCTTAGAAATGCAATTTTCAAAAACACTCCTACAAATGCAAAAAGAACCCAAAACACTCTTATTCCCCTTAATTTCCCTAAAAACAAATACATATATATATACAGTCCTAATGTTACTATTCACAGGGTTTGGGGTACCTGGTACTGAAATCCACTTAGATCCAGGCCCAATATAATGGTTACCTTAGAAAGGACGTGGTACTTGCTGCCCATCCGAAAAAGGCACAATGAATATGTTTAAACCCTAAAAAAATATAATTTTTTTGACTGCCTAAAACGGTTTCTATGATCCAACATTTGGATGAAGTCATCATATTATTGTTTCCTATTACTTTTAAAATAATGTAACAGAAGTTTGTACCAAGTATAAATCACAATTAATTATAGACACTAATTGTGTATTTTTGATTTTTTAAACCACCTCTCCCACAAACAATCACCACACTCCACACAGTTAATGCCAAATGCATCCTTTTCCTACTGAGCATATATCAACTACTTAAAGGCTATGCATAAGACTAAAACAAGGCTATGACCTAACTATCACCAACAAACCCACCCAACTATGCTTAGTTGTCCATATGTCTTATTAGGAAAACACATGTTCATATATATTCAATCTAGACTTCAGCTTTGTCATATCAAATATAAGCAATACAGCTGTCCTTACCAATATAAGAGTTATAACTTAACTTACAAAGTGACCAAAAAAGTGGCACCTCTGTTAGTCTAACTAGATTTAAAAAGACATAACATGCTGTTGGAGATAGTCATCACCCCCCATCTACCTAACTTCAAATAGCTACTAACATTGTTTTATCCATACTGTCTACAACCTAAATATATAATTCTATAAAGAAGAAAGAATTGCCATCATCATTGGCAGATAAGCAGTGCATTTTGGGGTGCCTATGTAAGTTTTGGTGCGCGTCTAGTTCTGCAACCAGTGGTAGGAATTATGTTCTTCCTCTTTGCCTTTTTGGTGGAGAACCTCCGATCTTCAGGCGATTTGGATGGGCTACGCACTATATGAGGAAGACTTGACATCTTGCAATCCACTTGTCTAATACTCTCGTTGTTCCTGCAGAATGCTATAAATTTTCTCAACTTCATTTATTACTGAATCCTTGAGAGTATTTAGGGGATGCGGAATGATCTCCAGTGTTAGACACTTGTCCTATAGCCAGAACTGCAGTACACAACATACAAAGTAAGATGGCATATGTTTAAAAGGAAAACAGATCTTAGCTAATCTAAATTCCCTTACCAACAAATCAAAAATATTAAATTATAAAGCAAAGAACTGTAACGAATTACTCGGGGGCAATTATCTTTTCCCTGACTCAAAGCCTCCATGTACTTCATCACAAACACACAACAGTCTTTTCCATTCTCTTGGGTCGAGATTCCTAAAATGTGTTGAATTTGAAAATTAGCAAACATAAGCAATCTTCGTATTTAGGCACATCAAAGTATCTAGGGTCCCCAGCTTCAATCCAAGAAAAATATGTGCGCATTACAATCATTTCTATATATGGCCAGAATTAGCTCATTTTCCTAAAAGGAGACAAGTATCGACAGCCAAATATAATATACCACAAGTATGTTAGTTAAATTAGATTTCATTACCATTTTTTTCATAATGAGCTCACGCACGGGTCTATCTTTCCTGTTGACAGAGAGTCCCAAATCTCCACCAACCGTAATTTTACACATATGTCGACCAAAAACCAATGATTCGCCCATTTGGTACAATGTACTAGCACTAGAATCTACAATGACACAGTTTTCAATTCATCAATTACAATATTTAGAATTGGTACAAAGTGTACAAATAGTTATTCTATTTACATAACACAGTCAAACAGAAAGTTGTGATACTTACATGTTCACAAGCATTTAAATGACCAAGATACCTCTACTTCTAGTCTTGTTCCCTAGCGTATCAACTAACGGTCATTGTTGGTCTCAGATAATTTTGCTGCAAATTCATTAGCAGAAAACAAATGCTCTTATCATAGTAATGATCATATAATACATTGTTACATACATATATGATTGTTACTATACTTACAGAAATCTGTGTTGGCATGTACCACCAAGTAACTGCTTTGGATGTGAACAAGCACGTTTGATTTAGTCAGAATCTGTGAGTAGCAACATAGAATCTAGCAAAAGAAAAAGAAAAGAGAATAAAGTTAACTAAAGATTCTATGCAAAATTTTAAAAAAATGTCAACTTAATCAAGATAGTTATGATGTCAATATAACCTACCTGTCCATCAATTTCATGATCTGGCTTCATGCAGTTAAGGGTTTTACAGCTAAGCTCCAATTTCCCATAACATGTAAGTACGTCACTACATGTTAAACAATTAAAGTCGTGTATTATACATAATTAAGAGAACATCCAACTCCATTCAAACTCAAACTTATTGACATAAGAAAATACCTCATGTTCCGAGTTTCATCAAAAATATTTTTAGCCAATTCAAAGTCACTCTCCTCTATAGGAAATCGAAGACTAAACAGACCAACACTACGAGCTTTACTGCTGATAAATCTCTTCAGTGATTTCTCGTACTGACTAATGCGTTAAACACTATCAGTATCCTCATTTCTTTTTTCCCCCTTTCTTGTTTCCTCCTTGTAATGATCTTCTTCCACAGAAATTGTCTCAAAAACTTCACCAAGGATAACGGTAACATCTACATTATGAGTTAAGGGCTCAGGTTCTACTACCAATTCCTTTGTAGGCACATTGGCACTCAACATGGCAGCCACACTACCAGGTACTGTGGCAGGCACACTCTGAGGCACCATGTCAGGCTCGCTAGCATGAACACTGTCAGGCACCCTGGCAGGCACACTGTCAGCCAAAGTAGCAGGCACCGGGCTAGGCACCGGGGCAGTCACAGTACTAGTCACCAGGCGAGGAATAAAATCCAGGCTTTCTTCGCTTTCCTCTCCTCCATCATCACTTTCTTCTTCAATTTGATCTTCTTCCTCGCCACTATCAATGTCCCCATGATGACTAAAGCCTTCCACAGTCTTAAATTGGTCCCTTGACATCATAGATACCTTCCCTGAATCCTTCATTATTTTAGTCTTCAAACCTTCCAGCTGGGTTCAAACAACATTAATTACCTTTGCTTGAAAGATATCAACATTTTCAATCATTGCATGCCTCACCTCGGCAATAACATCAGCTTTCAGATGGCTGACCTGTGCTTTAAAACCACAGGCGCAACATTGGATACCATCGGCCTATAGTATAACTGATGACGGGATAGAACGTGAATCTGTTGGGCCTGAGGTTCTATTACTAATACTTGCACTAGGAGGGATTGTATCTCCTATACAAAGCTGCATCAAATACAATTAACCATGTTATTATAACGTTTACAAAATTAAAATCTAATGCCATATTAGAAGTTTCTAAAACATAACAATCAGCTTATTATCATGATCAGTCCATTATCGTCATGCTTTCATATCCACCAGCCCGTTCGATGGATCTGACTGCCCATCTTATATTAGCCGCTGACCAACATGTAATGTCGGGAACCGATCTATCGACATAACCAATATGCCAATCGATGTTAGGGAAATACATCGGTTGCAAATTTCATTTACAGGTGGTTAACATTAACAAACAATACAAAGTTCTTCTACTAAAGTAATCCTAAACCTACAAAGACATCGCTAATAATAAAAATTGTTACTACAATTAATATATATTATCTGTAAGAAGAAAGTGCATCTGGGCATGTACTTTGTCGACCAGTTTTTGAATCCAGCTATAGAGGCGATCAAGAAGTCTAACGTGTACGAAGCTCAGTTTTTATTGCGAATACTTTTCACATCGCATAGGAGAGACACATAATTGGCGTTCACAAAAGCTCCAGAAGTTGGCCACAGTATGGTACAGTGACCAACATAACAAATCCAATAATAAAATGTCATCCCCCAACGTCGACTTCTTCAACTTGGCTACAAGATCGTTAGCTACAACCCTTCCATCAGGGCCTACGTGTTAGAATAAATATATGGGATTGCAAAACCAAACACAAACCCTAGAACATTCATGTAAAACTGATAGTTTGGGATTCATTGAGTATACCTGAGTCCATGATTAAATACTGTAATCTGGACGATGAACTGAAGGTGGAAGCGTAAGAAATTGACTGTAATCACTAGAGGGTTTGATCTTCTGTAGCCTAAAAACCTAATGTCACTCAGATGGAATTCTCTGTAATTGATGGTGGATTACAGAGAATTGAGCGTACGTATATTTTGGCTATAGGGACCATAACCCTAAAAGGTTCTTTATATAGTCCCCTGTTGGGTATCCATCAAACCCTAACTGGGTGACTAACAGGGTATCCACATTGGTATCCATACCCAGTTGGATATCCTGACCCAGCCTAATTAAATCACTTATTGGGTCTGCTTAAGAACAATATGGCCCAATACAATTGTCCAAAATATATGTGGCCCACTACAGGAAATACAATTTCCTAACAATCTCCCACTTGGATCACATATGAACCAAATACAATTGTATTGCAAAACTGAAGTATGGCCATTAATATACCATATTATTTCTGAATATCTCCAAAGTTACAATCCCGTCCATCAGACATATCAGCACGAAACCAAAGCGCTCGTCGTTGCACTTATTTGGATGACAACTAGAACCCTCAATGATCACCGTACTAATATATCCGAATGACATAGATCGAGTATAGAATGTGGCATGGAAATTACAAGCAATGTGATTTACCGTGTCTATTTCCAACTGGTCCACCCGAAACTTTATTGAGATCGACCATAGTCTTTACCCTTTAGTGCATTACCGCAAACTTTATTGTTAACCACAATGGGAAAGCTAGAAAATATGAAATGCATCATATAATATATAATGAACAGAGTCTACAATGAAAACTACCATCAATAACCAAAGTACTACAGTAAATAAACATAAACAAGTGTCACACAATAAGCATCTTAACCAAATTACAAACTCCCACTAAAACTGCACACCATCTAAAAATACAACACCCATACGAGCAGTGTGCTCGTGAAAGACCTTAGGTGGTAAACCTTTGGTGAGCGGATCCGCTAACATAGAGTTTGTACTGATATGCTCAATTGACACTAAACGACTCTGAACTCTTTCTTTAACAGCTAGAAACTTAATGTCAATGTGCTTTGACTTTGATGAGCTCCTATTGCTATTAGAATATAAGACTGCCGAGTTATTGTCACAATAAAGTTTCAATGGCCTCTCAATGCCATTTACTACACGCAGCCCGGTGACAAAATTTCGCAGCCATATTCCCTGATTGTATGCCTCATAACAAGCTATGAATTCTGCCTCCATAGTGTAAGTAGCTACGAGTGTCTGCTTAGAACTCTTCCAGAAAATAGCTCCTCCAGCTAAAAGAAAGACATAGCCCGATGTGGATCTCTTACTGTCTAGATATCCTGCAAAATCAGAGTCGGAGTGCCCAATGATCTCCAAAATGTCCGATCTCTGATAAGTGAGCATGTATTCCTTTGTTCTCTGTAAGTACCTCATAACCCTCTTTGCTGCCTTCCAAT
>JXTC01000124.1:144742-342317 GCA_002914845.1 Trema orientale
TTTTATTTAAACCCGAAAACCTAAAACCAAATCCTCAAATCCGTGATTATATGCCTCTAATCACGTACTTTATGACCCAAAACTCAATTATTTTAACCCTCATAGCATCAAATACTCAATAAATCATGTAAAATTTCAAATCATGCGTGTATAATCTAAACCCTAGAAAACCAAATAGGTATAGATTTTGAAAACTACAGGCATGCATGAAAACCTAATCAATTTTAACATGAAATCCCGCTCTGATACCACTTATTAGAATGAATATATGGGATTGTAAAACCACACACAAACCCTAGAACATTCATGTAAAACTGATAGGAAGGGATTAATTGAGTATACCTGAGTCCATGATTGAATACCGTAATCTGGACGATGAACCGAAGGCGGAAGCATAAGAAATTGACTGTAATCACTAGAGGGTTTGATCTTCTGTAGCCTAAAAACCTAATGTCACTCAGATGGAATTCTCTGTAATTGACGGTGGATTATAGAGAATTGAGCGTACGTATATTTTGGCTACAGGGACCATAACCCTAAAAGGTTCTTTTTATATTCCCCTGTTGGGTATCCATCAAACCCTAACTGGGTGACTAACAGGGTATCCACATTGGTATCCATACCCAGTTGGATATCCTAACCCAGCCTAATTAAATCACTTATTGGGTCTGCTTAAGAACAATATGGCCCAATACAATTCTCCAAAATATATGTGGCCCACTATAGGAAATACAATTTCCTAACACTATAATCTCATCCCTCGTAGGATATATCTCCATATCATCATAAGGTGCTATCTCTTCACTACCATCCACTACTCCCATTTACTACTTCTAACAACTCTTTTTTTTAGCAAGTATGTTCTTCCACGTACTGTCAAAGTCCTTGCATCTGTATCAATCCTATCTATTAAGTAGGATATCAATGAACTCTTAATAAATTATGACTCTATTCTAAGAAAAGATCCAAATCCACAATTTTCTATAGCAGTCCGTTGTTAGTCCTTGTATTAGTTTGTGTTGATTTCAAGTTGTTAATCTTTGTTGATATCTGATATTTTTGTTGATGAAGTTGGTTAGTGTGAGTCCAGAGACTTATGTGCATTTGGTTGTATTTCCATAGTGTTTCATGTTTAGGAGTATTTGTTGTCAAGGTTATTGTTTAGCTGACTAGTGTTCTTGCAATGAAAAATATCATGCTATCTTGATCTTTCGAAACTCCTTGATTTATAATTTGTCAATTGTGCATTCAATTTTCATTCTAGTGCAGGATTTGTTAAGTACGCACTTTGTTCGTAAATTTGCCAAAATGGGGGAGATTGCTAGGAATTTTGGCAAGCCTTATGAAACCTGAAGCAAAGTATTCACCATATGATGCATGAGTGAGCACTCTGATTGTTATTACTGGCAATCTTTATGCAATGTGTATTCTTGTAAAAAGTGTTCACTATGATTTGAAGAGTGAACACTCTAAATGCACAACTGGCATACTATTTGATTTGATGTTTTTATAGAGTGCTTGTTAGAATTTTGGCTTGTTAGTTTTTGTAATAGTTTTGTACCTTGTCCGACATCGCTTGTATATGAATATTTGGAGTTTGCAGTTAGCTATAAATAAAGCCTTCTGTAATTAGTTTTAATCATCCCAAAATTAGTTTCCCTGTTGGTGAGGACCTTTATTCCTAAGGACCTCCATAGTTTTGTTTTTGCCCCTTTTCTCATTTGTTTCTGGATTTTTGCATTATAGCCCAGATTTTGTATTTTCTCTTTTTGAAGTTAGTGAAGCCGAGGACGTAAGTAATTTGCCGAACCTCGCTAAATTTTGTGTTCTCCTTTATTTTTGCATTTAGAATTTTCTGCACATTTTCTGCTTTCGTTAATTTCAGTAGCTAGTTGGTAGTTTATATTTAATATTGTCTTAGTATTAAATATAAGTATTTGGAGTAGTTGTGCTTCCGCTGCACAACAAGTGGTATCAGAGCAGCAGGTTCGCCCTAGACTTTGTTTGGTAGCTATTTGAAATATTAGCAGAAATATCAGAATCTTCGTTAATGCCGGTAAAGACAAAGACTGTGACTAGTGCAAAAATCGATGTGGAGAAATTTAATGGCCGAAATAACTTCAGCTTGTGGCAATGCGAGGTATTGGATGCTTTATGTCAACAAGATCAGGATATTGCTATGGAGGAGACGAAACCGGAGAAGATGGAAGATAAAGAATGGGAGATGATCAATTGTCAAGCTTGTGGTATGATCCGCTCATGTCTTTGTAGAGAACAGAAGTCTCTCTAGTATCCATTCATGAGAGAGACTTCTGCAAGTAAGCTGTGGAAGGCGCTCGAGAACAAATACATGAAGAAGAGCAATGAGAATCGACTATACTTGAAGAAGATACTTTTCCGCCTCCAGTTGAAGCCTGGCACGACTATTGGTGACCACATTGATACGTTCAACCAGTTAATTGTAGACTTGTTGAATTTGGATGAAACCTTCAAAGATGATGATAAAGCAATATTGCTGATTGGGTCCCTTCCTGATGAGTTAGATCATCTCTGTATTATATTGCTTCATGGGAAGGAGAAAAATTATCCTTCGATGAAGTGAGTGCTGCATTGTACAATCATGAGATTCGGAAGAAAGATCAGAAGGAGAATAGGGACATTCCAGCAGAAGCGCTTACAGCCAGGGGACGTATTCAAAGTCGTAAGCAGGAAAAAAGGGATAGATCTCATTCGAAGGGAAGACCTGGTAAGGATGAATGTGCCTTTTGTCATGAGAAAGGGCATTGGAAGAAAGATTATTCGAAGTTATAGAATAAAGGCAAGGGTAAGGCTACTTCTGATGCATATGTAGCTGAAGTTGAAGATGATGAGTCAGATTTTGCTCTAGTTAGTCAGCCGATGACGTCTCAACGTGACGAGTGGATTTTAGATTTAGGTTGCACTTACCATATGTGTCCTCACAAGGAGTGGTTCTTCAACTTTGAAGAGCTAGATGGTGGAGTTGTTTACATGGGTAATTATGAATCGTGTAAAATAGTTGGGGTAAGTTCAATTCGATTGAAGAATCATGACGGATCGGCTAGAGTTCGGACAGACGTTCGGTATGTACCGAAATTGAAAAAGAATCTCATCTCTTTGGGAGCCTTAGAATCCAAAGGCTTTGCTATATCTATACGAGATGAAATTTTGAAAGTCACTTCAGGCTCTTTGGTGGTGATGAAAGGTACGAGAAGAAATAACTTGTATTAGTACAATGGTAGTACAGTTATTAGATCAGTTGCTGAGGTTTCTGAAGATGATAAAGCTTTAGAAATTACCAGGTTATGGCATATGTGTTTGGGACATGTAGGGAAAAAAGCTTTCTTTAGTTTAGTGAAGCAAGGTTTACTGAAAGGAGCGAAGCCCTGCAAGTTGGACTTTTGTAAATACTGTGTTCTGGGAAAACAGACAAGAGTGAAGTTCAGCACAGCAATTCACAATACTGAGGGTATTCTGGATTATGTTCATTCAAATATGTGGGGACCTACCAAGACAGCTTCTTTGGGAGGTATGCACTATTTTGTTACTTTTGTCGACAATTTTTCCAGAAGAGTTTGGGTGTATGTAATGAAGAATAAGGATGACATGCTTGAAGTTTTTCTTAAATGGAAAAAGATGATTAAGACTCAGACGGGTAGAAAGATCAAACAACTTCGATCCGATAACGGTGGAGAATATAGGAGCGATCCATTTTTGGGAGTTTGCCAGTCTGAAGGGATTGTACGCCACTTTACAGTCAGAAAAACACCACAGCAGAATAGGGTGGCAGAACGCATGAATCGGACTTTGCTGGAAAAGGTTCGGTGTATGTTGTCCAATGCTGGGTTGGGCAAAGTTTTTTAGGCTGAGGCAATTACGTATGCGTGTCATCTTGCTAATCGTTTACCATCGACTGCAATTGGAGGTAAAACTCCTCTTGAGGTATGGTCTGGAAAACCTGCTAGTGATTATGATTCTTTACATGTCTTTGGTTCCACTGCTTATTATCATGTAAAAGAATCCAAGTTGGATCCGAGAGCCAAGAAAGCATTATTTATGGGCATCAGCTCAGGTGTAAAGGGATACCAACTTTGGTGTCTAAGTTCAAAGAAGATTTTATTTAGCAGGGATGTTACTTTTGATGAGTCTGCCTTGTTGAAGAAGGTAACAGAAGACCAAGAGAAGACCATTAGTATTCCGCAACAGGTAGAGCCTAGTCGGTAGCAGGTGGAGTTTGAGAAAACGACAACAATAGACCCAGCTAATGTTGTTGAAAATAGTGGTGACACTCCATTAGCAGAGGAGGACACTGAAGATGAAGAAGAGGTTCCGACCCAAGAGCCTCAACAGCAGCAAGAATCAATTGCACAAAATAGGCCAAGACGTGAAATTTGAAAACCTGCTCGATTTGTTGATATGGTGGCCTATGCACTTCCCATTGTAGATGATGATGTTCCTTCCACGTACAAAGATGCAGTCAAAAGTTCAGAAAATGAAGAGTGGAAGAAAGCAATGGAGGAAGAAATGCAGTCTCTTCAGAAGAATGAAATTTGGGAGCTAGCTCAACTACTGAAGAACAAGAAGGCAATTGGGTGCAAATGGGTATATACAAAGAAAGATGGATTTCCTGATAAGAATGATGTTCGCTTCAAAGCAAGATTGGTGGCAAAAGGCTACGCTCAGTTGGAGGGAATTGATTACAATGAGGTATTTTCTCCAGTTGTTAAGCATTCCTTCATTAGAATTTCATTAGCCTTGATAACGCAGTTAGATCTTGAACTAGTTCAATTGGATGTGAAAATCGCGTTTCTACACGGTGATTTGGAAGAGGAAATCTATATGTCTCAGCCATGAGGATTCAAGGTTGCTGGAAAAAAAAATTGGGTTTGCAAACTGAAAAGATCGCTTTATGGTCTGAAATAGTCGCCAAGGCAGTGGTATAAGCAATTTGATCGGTTTATGATGGGTCAGAAGTACACAAGAAGCAAGTTCGATAGTTGTGTGTATTTTCGCAGGCTACAAGGTGGGTCTTTCATTTATCTACTCTTGTATGTTGATGAAATATTGATAGCTTCGAAGAATCAAGAAGAAATTGAGAAGTTGAAGGCTCAACTAAATCAAGAGTTTGAGATGAAGGATCTTGGTGAAGCGAAGAAGATTCTCGGTATAGAGATTAGCAGAGATAGAGGGAGAAGCAAGGTAAGTTTGACTCAGAAGCAATATATGAAGAAGGTATTACAGCGTTTTGGTATGACTGAACAATCAAAACTTGTTAGTATACCGCTTGCTCCTCATTTCAAGCTTAGTGCATCTTTGTCCCCGACTACAGATGCAGAGCGAGAGTATATGTCACAAGTTCCGTATTCGAATGCAGTTGGTAGCTTGATGTATAACTAGAATCATATGTAGTCATTTTACTCTGTTTTCCAAGTAATGTATGATGCCTCTTGATTTCAATGATCTTAGACATTAATGCCAAATATTATCATAATGTAATAGTCATCACAAATGCTTAATAAATAGATTATGTGATGATAAGAGTTCAGTAAAACCTATATATGAAGAGACAAAACAGCAAATTATATTTCTACATGATATGAAGCATGTAGATAGGTTCGTTTAAAATCAAATTTAGACCTTTTTCACACATAGATTCTGATATACCAAATAAGATAATAGGAATAAAGCATTCCAATAATTATTTATCAGAGAGAATTAATGAAAATAGTATGAAAACGGGATGCACTCTCACCTACTCATCTTGTGATGATCATTCAGTCCAACCAACTCAGTCTCCATCAGCCGGAAAATCTCGTCCAAAATTGATGATTTTAGATGTTCCTAATGGACTTTCTCAGTTTAATTTTTTTTTTTGTTATTTATTTTTTATTTGGTCAAAATGAAGTGGCTGGGGATGACAATAACAGGGGAATATGATTCTTATTCATAAACACTTTCAAGTCCGCACGGTACATGATCTCCACAAATTTACAAATGAGACACACACCGACGAGCACAGACACGTATTTATATACAGAAAGATTCTTGAAAAGCACACATCACCATCATCATCATCATCATCATTCAGATTTTATCACTCTTATTCAATCAGAAATGCACACACATACGCTTATTGACCACATATATACATACATACAGATATGAAAAACAATGTAATCTGTATAATACAGGGAACAACGTCTATGGATAGATACGATCGACAACAACTTCATGATCTGGGCTTCAGGTTTTATTCCGGAGTAGATACCGGTGAAGTAGTTCTGCTGCAAATATTTATAAAAGATAAATAAATAAATAAACAAAATAAAAAACACTACAAGCATAAGAAATAGGAATAGTTAAGATTTTTGTATATTCTTAGTACAACGTAAGTTTCGTTTTTGAAAACTAAAAAAGGCTTGTATGCAATTTCATAACTTATTCCGGCCTTGGAATTCTAAGAACCTACAAATTTATCCAACTAGATTAGTATAAGCCTATAAGGTAACAACATATTTTTTATTGACAGAGGAATAAATATGTAATTAACAAATATAAATTTGTCCTCACCTAGTGTCTTCTTTTTTAGAATTTAAGTTTATCTTCAGATGACCCCAGTTCTGCTCGTTGGCTTGAATGTAAGTCTCCAATTTAGGGCAATCAGCAATCGTCAAATCCAATGGCGGAGAGGTGAGAATATGCATCCCGTTGGGCAGAGACAAAAGCCGTGGACATCCCCTAATGTCAATGGTCCGAAGTGAGGTTGCATACTGCAACCACCGCGGTAGTGATGTTAAGTTGGGGCAATCTTCGAGAGAGAGGACTTGTAAAGTGCTTGCACACCCTTGAAGCCACCGGGGGACAGCCACCATCTTTGGCAACTCCCAAAAAAAAAGGCTCCGGATGCTCGACTTGTAGTTAGTTACTTCACTGCTTTCTTCTTCCTCATTATCAGTCAAGATGAGATTGTCGCATCTCTCAATGAAGAGAGTCTCTAATGCAGTTAGGCACCGAAAGCTGCTAGGCAGAGAGGTGAGGTTTTTACATCGCGTGATACTCAAATAGCGAAGAGAAGTCAAGCGATCTATCCCATTCTTTTGAAAACACGTTGCTGTTGTAGTTATTATCAGACTTCTGAGGCTTATCAGGTGCTTTATGTCTTTGGGAAGCCCTTCAAGTTTGTTGCATCTGAAAAGCAATAGCACTTGCAGACTTTGCAGTTTACAAATGGAATTAGGAAGTTCTGTGATTTCTCTGTTGCATGATAAGTCAAGGTATCTCAAATGCTTCATATAATTGCCAATGTAACTTGGCAACTTGTTGAAAAAGAGGAATCACTTAAATCCAACACCCGCAAGGATTTGAATTTCGAAATGTAGTGCCTGTGATCGTGGAAGAAGGTGCTTGATGGTCCTATTCTATAACTTGGGAAAAGCATGGTCCGCAAGTTATTTAACTTGTCCAAACAAGTCAGAATTTCAGGAGTACAACTATATGTAATTGATAAGTGTCGAACAGTACGAGTAATTTCTTCCATAGGACCGGTTATTATGCAGCACTCACTTTTAGCAATTGAGCAGGCAAGATCATGAATGAGATGATGGATACGGTACAATACTCCAGATGCCTCCTCCATATCCTCATCTTGAATGAAAGATCCAGACTGTAACTCATTAAAATATTGGTCACCAATTTCTTCCCAACTCTTATTTCTCCGATTAGGTGACTGGAGGACTCCATGCCCCATCCAAAGGTAAATCAAGCGACTTCGGTCGAATATGCAGTCTTTTGGAAAAAGTGAACAATAAAGAAAGCACTGCTTCAAGTGAGATGGCAAATCATTGTAACTAAGTTGAAGTGCAGCTAAAACTTGATTCTCCTGATCTTGTCCTAGTTTCCATATCTCATTATCTCTCACATGCGTCCACTCTTTTTCATCAAATTTCGAAAACAGTAAGCTCCCTAAAGTTCTCACTGCCAATGGAACCCCTTTGCAATTTTCCACAATTTTTTCCCCAATTTTAATAAGGTTTCGGTGTTTTTCGTCTTGTCCTTCTTTAAAAGCATATTTTTTAAACAAAGACAAGCAATCAGCTTGAGCAAGAACTTTCAAATTATAAGTATCAACGGTACCCATAATATTTGCAACAGAATCTTTACGTGTTGTCACTATAATTTTACTTCCTGGGGCACCCTCCGTCAAGAAATTTCTCAGCTCAATCCATTTATCACGACTTTCATTCCAAACGTCATCTAAAACGAGCAAAAATCTTCTTTTTCTCAAACAACTTCGTAGGCTCTCTTGAATCTGATCATCAGTTAAACTTTCTGGTTTTCCGAAAATCGCAGAAGTTAGAATCTGTTCAATTATTCTGGGAACATCAAAATCTTGAGAGACGTGCACCCACAATCTAAGATCAAAATGACTCGTCACACTTTCATCAGAGTAAACTAGCTTTGCAAGCGTGGTCTTTCCCAAGCCTCCAATCCCACATATAGGAATAACAGAGATGTTAAGATCATGATCGTTTTGCTCCTTTAAAAGAGCTATGATCTGTTCTTTGTCATAGTCTCTGCCTACAACCTCCGAGGAACGAACAAAGGAGTGTGTCTTATATTTAATGGGAGAATTCTCCTCAGATTGTGTGGTGAGATTAAACTGATTTTTGTCAACGTCAATTTGAGCTAACCTTCTCCTAATCTCCTTAATTTGGTGACCAAGCCTACTGCGAAACACAAGTGCATTGGAGGACGAAAAGAAACGACGTACCTTCCGACCGATACTGCCATATGTTTCAACCACCTGCCTCCTCAGCCTTTCGCACTCGAATTCGTCCAGAACGTCCTCGGCATCAAGAAAGACTTCCTTAAGTTGTCTTAGCCAAGTGCTCAGCCGTTGGTTGCCTGCCTGCTTCGCTTCAGCATCTTTGAGTACTTTTTCGATGCTGGACATGGTCCGTTCAAGACTCTGCAGCTCGCCCTTGATCCCGCTTGTCAAGATAATCTCTTCCTCAACGATGCGGCCTAGTTTTCCCAAGATTTTTTCTGCTACGAGTGAAGCTAATTCGGCCATGGTGTTGGTACACTTTTTTAGGGAAATTAATGCAATGATTGATCTGGTGGTTATTGGACAGAATACTACGGACTATGGTAAAAGGAAAATGATCGAGCACACTATACGATCAATACGGCATTCTATGTATGTGAATATGGATATAGTTCATTAAGGCTAAATTATTCTTTTACGTTTTCATTAATGTTGCCCGACATTGAATACAAGCATAGAATAGCTTTTCTTTGGCGTGTATGCGACGAAGAAGTCATTCTTTATTCTCAGCTGGTTGGCCTCTTTGTTATGACAGATTCGACTTTATATTAGTCTTAATTACTTGCTTGTTTTCTCTCCTTCTCAAAACAAAAGTTGAAGGAAAAAGAAAATCAAATCAAATCAAATCCAGAACGAGCTTAAAAAAAATAAAAAATAATTAAATAAATAAACAAAGTGGGGAAACTACAAAAAAACAGGGAAAAAGAAATAATTATGAAAACGATTAAGAAATGACATTATTCGCAGAACACAAGTGAATTATTTTTCGGACCATTTTAGTTCCAGAGATTTGGTCACTAAGTAAACACCTGAACTTCCATTCTTTTGGCAATTTAACAGGACACGACAATACCTGAGAAACGACGTAACATTGAAAATAAAGTCATTAGGTTGATAACAACATCAGCGAGGAAAAAGGAAAACACAAAGCAAAAACGACATAAATGTGAACAGACGACATTATTTGGAGAGAGAAAAAAAAGTTTTATACGGCATTTACTTAGACAGGAATATGTCAGAAACGACAAAAAAAATGGAAACAACACTTTTAACACGACCCAAAAAACATAACAATAATAAAATAAAAATTGAAACACAATAACAACCATGAGAAAAGAGAGAACAATTTGAAAAACTACTATAACTAAAAACAATATCAATATTGAACAGTGAGTCCAATGAAATAAAACTTGGTATTGGTTTAAAGAATTGAGGAGGTCTGTGACGGCCGAAAATATAAAACCGCGATTTTCAGTAATTTTACGTGAAAATATAATAAAATATTAATTTTATAAAATCTAGGAAAAACCAAGTATTAAGTTATATCGTTTTGGTCCTAAAATAATATTAAATTTCACAATCATTTAAAACTCTTATTAATTTTTAATTACTTAAGAAAAATATCCAAAAAGGTTCAAAAAAAATTTCTCACTACTTCGTTTGAAATCTGGTTGAGAAACCATGAATGTCGATAAATTGATTTCAACCGAAAACTTTAGTCTAATATCAAAAATAATTTACATTAAATCACTTAAAATTTTCAAGTTCTCAAATTAATAACAAAATCATCCTTATACATCCACTTAGTAGATATACTAATCTTGACTAAATAGTTGAACAAGAAAAGAAAGACAACAAAGTATAAATACCCACTAAGAATTATGAGTAGATTGCATACACAAGCTGCACAGCTTGTCCATTTAACAAGATGACTAAATCAAATAGTCAAATACCTGAAAGTGAAAGAAGTAGGAGAATAGCTGAACAAAAGGGTATTATTCTGACTATTTACACTTTAACCCAGAGTTTTCAAAAATCCTTTTATTTATACCCTTATTTATTTACAACTTTATTCCTTAATTAACATTTTCTTTTCACAAAAACCCAAATGTACCTAGACTTTATCTAGTCCATATTCATTCAATAATTTCGATTTTAAAAAAAAATAATTTATATATATTTTTTCAAATTAGATCAAAAGACCCAATTACCCTTACTATTTTAAGGGGTTTTATAAGGATAACCGAGGGTGAAAGTAATTCTTCAAGAATCAAAGCACGTTGTAAACTGTAACTTGACTCGTTTAGTTGTAAAACTCATAACAAGAATTCCAATATTTGATTAGACTACTTTCATTCATCTCGTCGTTAAATATACGTTAATACTACATCAACATTGAAATAAAGCTCCACTACTAAAAAAAGGACCAACGACATCACTTGAATCACATCGTTTTCCAAAGAAAATGACGTGGTTGAACTCTCATGTAACGTCATTTAAAAGCGATGTGATTGCAGGTTCTACCATGTCTCTTATGTAACAAGCGACGTGGTTGGATCATATACCATGTCACTTCTACAGAAAGCGACGTGGTATATTATTTTATTTAATACTACGTCACTTTTTGCAAAAATAACGTAGTAAGGGGCTTATACTAGCCACTTCATCGATCTGCACCTACAAAAAAATACTTTATCACGACCATCCATTCAAGATCATCAATCCCACCAAATCGTCCCCCAACCCCAATAAGAACAAACTCAAAATTTTCAATACCTTCTCATTCAAATTCTATCTATTTCAAATTTCAGGTACCTCTCTCTCTTATTTCAGTTTCTTCAATTTTTGAGTCTTTGAAAATTTATGTAATAGTCTTTTTTGATTTTTTAGGTACAGATTGACCATCATCGATAATGCTAGGGCGTGAAAAGGGAGGCAAGGGAGGAGCAAAGTGACATCGTAAGAGTTTAGGCAATGGATCACGAAGTCGATGATTTGGCGTTTGGCTCCTAGATGTAGTGTGAAGTGTGCATATTATTAGTCTGATCTACGAGGATACTCGTGGAGTGGTTAAGATTTTTTAGAATGCTGTAACCTACACCGGCCGACCATGCAACCGAGCACACAGGGGGAGGAAGATGATACACACCACGTCGCTTCCTGGAGGAGTGACGTGGTATCTCTCAAAAGCCACGTGATAGGACCCTAATAATTGATAGTTTGCGACTTACCATGTCACTTTCTATGCAAGCGATGTGGTAAGCTGGCATACCATGTCGCTTCCACATCACTTTTAAAGCAACGTGATATGACATGGGGCTACCACGTCACTCATTTTCATGTCGCTTATGAAGCGACGTGGTTTCTCTACCACATCACCCTATAAGTGATTTGGAATATGCTTTTTGTAGTAGTGCTCCCTTCGAAATATAATATCTCCACCAAGAAACTATGCTTGGAGGGGTAAGTTTTGATTTTATTGATGACGAATATGGATATTGAGAAAATTCATCCAATTTTAAAAGAATATCCAAGAAAAATCCCAAATAAATAATAGTTATCATGGCGACAATGAAAGGACTGGCTAGTGAAGAACTTGATAGTAAATGGGGTGCATAGTTAGATAAATTTCTTCTTTTTGATTGAAAAAATATAAATACTCGAAAAGTTGACCGTCATGAATTTATTAGAGAAAAATTTATATTTTATATAATTAGTTTTTAATATTTAGATATTTTATAAGATTATCGAAGTTTATATGATTTTTAGATATTTATTAGAACTTAATTTTTATTTATTTTAGTGGTTTATAGATAGATATATTGTATGTTTATTAGACTTTATTTTATAAGTATGTGGCACACGTACGTGACAAGTACAATACAGAGCGTAACGTGTCCTTTGTGTCTAAATTATGTACTCCAACTTATACAAAAACATTTATGTTTGTTCCACGTAATATTGCCAAAAAATGACATATACAAATTAAAGTTTACGAATATAGTATAAAAAGTAATCATAAATCATGATTCACGCTCCAAAATAGCGAGGACAAATGACTCATTGTCTCGTGTTATTAATTGTTTCAGGAGAGGTACATAAAGAAATATATCAAAAAGAAAAAAGAGAATTTTTTATAATAGTGATGGAGAGATAAGCACCTAAATCTCTAAGCATTGCATCTTTACAGATACTTAAATCTAATTGGAGAGACTAGATAAGGCTGAAAGGAAAGGTATAAAAGTAATAACTACTCACTGCTACTAGATTCGGAGACAAGAAATATACTATTAATAGGACATTTATTTAATTTGGCATGACGTATCAAAGCACCTCAGAAATCCTTTCCAATTCTATATAATTAAGAATTCTAATTCCATTATATTAGTTGAGAAATCAGCTAAGAAATCCATTCCATTATATTATTTAAGAAATCACACTCCTCTTTTGCTTATTGACACAATTAATAAACTGGAGGCTAAACAAAATTTTCAAACTATATACCACCGGTGATGGCGGCTTAGTAATCGCGTGCCTATTCGGAGGTCTGACATCTATGAGGTCGAGAGTTCGAGCCACGATAGGCTCGGTGCAGAGCAGTTTTCCCATTTCTCATTGCAAGTAACGATCTTCCAATATGTGGGTCTCTGTAAAATCAGTAGGGCACTTTCGTTCTTCATAGCTGACCAGACTACGGAGACTATAGCACACTATTACCCTACTACTGGTCCTGATTGGGCCCCTAATATAGGGTAGATTGAGTGAGAAATGTGAAATAGGTCACCCCGATTCTCTTTTTTTTTTTTTTTTTTTATAAAAAAAAGAAAGGAATTTCAAAAGTATATGAAAATGTCTTATCTTTTGTGGACTTAGATCTCCTATCCAAATTATCTGTCCATTATTCTGTTTGTCCAAATATAAAGCGGCATATCATTAAATAGTTTATTCTCCCACCTCCATCTTCTAAGGGCATTACTGCTTTAGCGTTTTTTCTTCTTAAAAAAAATTAGCAAAAGCACGCCACAAGTTATTAGGTAAAGCACGTGATTCCCTACCCAACCCTTTCTCAAATTCATTGTTTAACTTAGATATGTTTGGTATAGGATTCGAATCCTATTTTATAAATTCAGAAACAGTTTTCTACATAAAAGTTGTTTTATCCTTCTGACTTTTTATATGAAGTGGATGAACAGAATAGTGGATAGACAATATTAACAGAAAATCCAAGTTCATCTTTTATATATAAAGAGTCCAAAAAGATGAAGTAGTTGGAGATGACAATAATAAGATAACACAGTCTTAGTAGTAAATATTTTCAAGATCTCCACAAATTTAAAAAAGAGACACATGCAAGTGAGTGCACAACAATTTATACAAGATAATGCTAGAGATTCCATCAATTTATTATCTCGTATTGTTAATACACGTGATATGGTATATAATTTTTTATAATTTAATTAGTGAATTAATATTTACTATATACTAATAAATTTAGTAACATTCACTAATTGAACGCAAATAACTAGTATGCTTTAACAAGTATAATATAAATTAGTAGTGAAATGAGAGGTGAAATTCTTAACCTTATCCATTTATGCCTAGAAATATTATTGAAAAGTACTCACATCATGCAATTAATTGACCAGACGTGTATATATATATATATATATGTACAGCAGCGAACACGTAGACAAACAATGTAATTATAAGGAACAGCATAAATGGCAACCACTGACTACCAACTTCACGATCTGGTTACGACTTTATTTAGGTTCACGCTTTTATTCCAGAGTAGATGCGGGAGGTAGTGCTGGAAATATGTTAAAAAATAAGAACAAATAAAACACTGCAAGATTTAGAAAATAGGTATAAAAATATCTTAGGGTGTGTTTGGCATAGTATTCGAATCCTATTCTACAAATCCAGAAATAACTTTCATGAAGTTTATCCTTCCAACTTTTTTCATGAAAGTTATTTCTAGATTTGTAGAATAGGATTCGAACACTATACCAAACGCACCCTTAATAATTTAAACATTTTTCTTTTAACTTAAGTTTTGTTTTTATATTTATCCTTCTAACTTTCTTCATGAAAGTTGTTTCTGGATTTGTAGAATAGGATTCGAGCACTATACCAAATGCACCCTTAATAATTTAAACATTCTTTCTTTTAACTTAAGTTTTATTTTTATATTTATCCTTCTAACTTTCTTCATGAAAGTTATTTCTAGACTTGTAGAATAGGATTCGAACATTATACCAAATCAAAAGCACCCTTAATAATTTAAACATTCTTCTTTTAACTTAAGTTTTGTTTTCATAAGGCTTTCAAGTAAATTCATAACCCATTCCTACTGGCTAGTACTATTCTAAAAATTACAGATTATCCACTAGATTAGTATAAATATAATTTATGGACAGAGGAAAAATTATTATTATCAGTTAAATAAAGCTACCAATGTGCAGTTGTCCCCACCTAATCTTCTTCAGCAATATTAATGGGCAGATGTTCCCAATCTTGCTGGTTGGCTTGAATGAAAGTCTTCAATCCAGGGCAATTAAAAATCCGCAATTTCGGTGGCGGAGAGGTGAGGTTGCGCATCCCGTTTGGCAGAGATAAAAGCCTTGGGCACTTGATAATGTGAATGATCTTAAGTGATGTTGCTTCTTGCAACCACCGCGGTAGTGATATCAAGTTGGGACAATCATTGATAATGAGGGCTCTTAAATTGCTTGCACAACCTTGAAGCCACCGTGGGAGAGCCACCATCTTTGGCAACTGCTCAAAATACAACTTCCGTATGCTTATTGACTTGTATTTGCTTACTTCACTGCCTTCTTCTTCCTCATTATCAGTTAAGATGAGATTGTTGCAACTGTCAATTTGGAGATTCTCCAATGCAGTTAGGCATCGAAAGCTACTATGCAGAGAGGTGAGTTTTTCACATTCTGCAATATACAATTTACGAAGAGAAGTCAATCGATCAATCCCGTTGCTGTTGTGGTCATTGACAGAACTCTGAGGCTTATCAACTTCTCTATGTCTCTCGGAAGCCCTTCCAGTTTCTTGCATCCGAAAAGCACTAGGACTTGCAGACTCTGCAGTTTACAAATGGAGTCAGGAAGTTGTGTGATTTCAGAATTTAAGGATAGGTTGAGATATCTCAAATGCTTCATTTTGCCAATGTAACTTGGCAACTTGTGGAATGAGGAATATCTTAAATCCAAAAACCGCAAGTATTTGAATTTCGATATGCAGTGCCGTGATCAACGAAGAAGGTCCTTGAATCTCCTGTTTCATAAACTGGGAGAATTATGGTCCGCAAGTTATTTAATTGATAAGTGTCGAACACTTGGTGAAATTTCTTCCGTAGGTCCGGTTATTATGGAGCACTCATCTTTAGCAATTGAGCAGGCAAGATCATGAATGAGATAATGCATACGGTAACCTACGGTTAAATGCTCCCATACCTCATCTTGAATGAAAGATCTTGTCTGTAACTCATCAAAATACTGGTCACCAATTTCTCCCAAGCTCCTGTTTCGATGATCATGTGATTGATGAAGGACCCCGTGTGCCATCCAAAGGTGAATTACTTGATCTCTTAGCAGAACAAAATCTTTTCGAAAAAGGGAACAATAAAGAAAGCACTGCCTCAAGTGAGATGGCAAATCGTTGTAACTAAGTTGAAGCGCAGCCAAAACCTGATTCTCCTGATCTTGTCCTAGTTTCCATATTTCATTATCTCTTATATACTGCCATTCTTTTTCATCCAATTTCGAAAACATTAAGCTCCCTAACGTTCTGACTGCCAATGGAACCCCTTTGCAATTTTCTACAATTTGCTCACCAATTTTAACGAGGTTTTGGTGTTTTTCTTCTTGTCCTTCTTTAAAAGCATATTTTTTAAGCAAAGACAAACAATCACCATCAGCAAGAGCTTTCAAATTATAAGTTACAACAGTACCCATAACATTCGCGACAGAATCTTTACGTGTTGTCACTATAATTTTACTTCCAGGGGCTCCCTCCATCAAGAAATTTCTCAACTCAATCCATTTGGAATGGCTTTCATTCCAGACATCATCTAAAACGAGCAAAAATCTTCTGTTCATCAAACGATTTCGTAGATTCTCTTGAACCTGATCATCAGTTAAACTTTCCGGTTTTTTGCCAATCGCAGAAGTTAAAATCTTTCCAATTATTCTGGGAACATCAAAATCTTGAGAGACGTGCACCCACAATCTAAGATCAAAATTACTCTTAACACTTTCATCAGAGTAAACTAGCTTTGCAAGTGTGGTCTTTCCCAAGCCCCCAATCCCACATATAGGAATAACAGAGATCTTAAGATTATAATCGTTTTGCTCCTTTAAAAGAGCTATGATCTGTTCTTTGTCATAATCTCTGCCTACAACCCCTGAGGAAGGAACAAAGGAGTGCGTCTCATTTTTGGTTGGAGATTTCTCCTCAGATTGTGTAGTGAGATTAAATTGATTTTTGTCAACATCAATTTGATCTAACCTTTTTCTAATCTCCTTAATTTGGTGACCAAGCCTATTGCGAAACACAAGTGGATTGGAGGACGAAAAGAAACGACGTACCTTCCCACCAATACTGCCACATGTTTCAACCACCTGCCTCCTCAGCCTTTCGCACTCGAATTCGTCCAGAACATCCTCGGCATCAAGAAAGACTTCCTTAAGCTGTCTCAGCCAAGTGCTCAGCCGTTGGTTTCCTGCCTGCTTCACTTCAGCATCTTTGAGTACCTTTTCGATGTTGGACATGGTCCGTTCAAGACTCTTCAGCTCGCCCTTGATCCCGCATGTCAAGATAATCTCTTCCTCAACGATGGCGCCTAGTTTCCCCAAGATTGTTTCTGCTACGACTGATGCTAATTCAGCCATGATATTTTGCTACCCTTCTTTAGCGAAATTGGTGTACTGGTTGATCTGGTGGTTATTAGACAGAATGATATGGACTATGGTAAAAGAAAATGACCAAGCACACAATATGATCATTATGGTATTCTATGCATGTGAATATGGATATAGTTCATTAGGTTACATTATGCTTTACGTTTTCATTAATGTTGCCCAACATTGAATACAAGCACAGAATTCTCTCAAATAAAAGAATACAAGCATAGAATATTTGAATTGCTTTTCTTTGGAGTGTAGCGACGACAAAATCATTTTTTATTCTCAGCTGGTTGGCCTTTTTTGTTACGACATATTCGACTTTGTATTAATCTTTACTTGCTTGTTTTCTCTCCTTCTCAAACCAAAAATTGAAGGAAAAAGAAAACAAAATGACATCAAATCCAAAACCAAAGTAACCATAATAGAGGACAACATAAAATACTTGGAGAACTACCGAAAACAGTGAAAAGTTATTATGAAAACGAGAGAAACCCCTAAGAAATGACATTATTCGGAGAACACAACTGAATTATTTTCTGGACTATTTTAGTTCACTAAGTTTTTAATTTTGGGAGTTAAACACCTGAACTTCCATTCTGTTGACAATTTAACAGGTCAGGGACAACACTTGAAAAAGGATATGACATTGAAAATAAAGACATTTAGCTTGATAACGACAATAATGTGCAGAAACGACATCGTTTGAAAAAATGTGTTAAACGACATTTTCTTGGATAGTAACATGTCAGAAACGATAAAAAAAAAAAAAAAGAAAAAAGAAAAAAAAAAGGCAAAGACAACACTGACTTTTAACAGGTCAGGAACAACACATGAGAAAGGACATAACATTGAAAAAACAGACATTTAGCTTGATAACGGCAGAAACAACAAAAGACAACTACTGAATAACAAGATCAACAAAAATGACATTCATGTGCAGTAACATGTCAGAAAGGACCAAAACTGCCTTTTAACACGACACCACCCACTCTCCCTTCCTCTACTAGACTAGATGGAAGAACAGATAGATCACTTTTGACTGGATTAAAAAGTATTCCACCTCATTATGCAACAACATTCCTTTCCTGTATTTGCTAAACACATACTTTGCCACTGGTTCCCTCCGCCCAGCCTTGGACAGCTGGAACCGATCCAGATACTTGCTTTCAAGTGCTTTGCCTCACTACAGCGATGGACGAATCAGCTCGATCTCTTACTAATGAAATGGATAAGTACAGGATTGGATAGCAAGAGGGCTTTCCTGTCTCACAACTAAGTATTCCACATGCTAAAAACAAAATCAACATTAAAGAGAAGTCTAATGAAATAAAACTAGGTATTTGATTACAGGAATTGATGAGGATAAACGAGGGTGAAAGTGATTCTTCAAAAATCAAAGCACATTGTACCCTGTAACGTAAACTTAGTGGTAAAACTCATAACAAAAATTCCAATATTTGATTAGGCTACTTTCATTCATGTCCTCGTTAAATATAAGTTAAAACTATAATCAACATTGCAATAAAGCTACCATCGAAGTATAATGCTCCACCAAGAAACCATGCTTGGAGGGGTGAGTTTTGGTTTTATTGATGACAAATACAGATATTGACAAAATTCATCCAACTTTATAAGAACATCCAGAAAAAAATCCCAGATGAATGATAGTTTTATCAGGGCAGCAATGAAGTTTCAATTCATTTGATAGAGCTTTAAAACAAATGAAATTACTAACACCAGCATGCCGAGTCGTCTACTCTTCCACAACCAAAAGCTCATTCCTTCTTTCGGTAAAAAGGTATTTTCCTACACAGAAAGGAGAACGGATTATACAGTAAAGAGATGAAAGTGGAAAAAGTAGAAAATGCCGTCCATATGTCAAAAGAGTAACACAGCATAAGCTGCCTGAAAAGCAGCATAGCAAGTAATAATGCTACTCTACATAGTTATTTAGTTTTACAGTCTCTTTTGGAGCATGCTTTTCAGAAGAATGTCAAGATATATACATGCATATATATATATAGAAACATATATACTATTACTCATAGTTATCGTCAATTTCCATAAACGATTAAGTTCATATGGTATCAACATATGATCTCTCTTTTTTTTTTTTCCCCACCTTCTGGCTCGTGTGACTAACATGGCACAACAAACTATGTTCCTTGTTCTAACGCAGAAACTCAAACCATTATGACTCACAACATACTATGCGCCAAAGTTGTACCTTCTTATTTCCTTTCAAGGAAGATATCATTAATAGGTTCGTTTGAAGATAATTGCATACTCATAATTCAATTGCTAGTTTTTCCTTCATCGAGATTGTTTTCATTCCTAGAAATGCAAATCAATCAGCTGATGCCATTGCTAAGTGGACTCTCGCTTCAAAAAGTACTGGATTCTATTGTCTAAGGGAGGTCCCCCTGATGTGGTGACCAAAGGATTCTATTGTCTAAGGGAGGTCCCCCTGATGTGGTGACCAAACTTTTTATTGATGCTTAGTAAATAATGATGCATTTTCACGGCCCAAAAAGAAAATATATATATATTTAAACTGTTTTCCTTCTTTCTAAATTGAAGTTTTTTTTCTGAAACTAAACAACTAAATGTAGTTATCATTTCGGCCTTCCAGCCAAAATATATTCCCAAGCTTACAAAATACAAAATGGATTGAACTAGTGAAAGCATGATCATACTGAACTAAAGACTTAGTGCTAATGTGTGATTTTTCTTGTATATACACCAACCAAAACTTAGAAACATAGAGTCTTCAGTATTCTGTACAAGAAAACACAAAACAAATCGGACGAAGACATCAGTCAAGCTTGTGACTCAATGCTATTGTTGTTATGATTAACCTTGCTAGGAAAAGAAATCAGAAAAGGGGCAAGAAGCTACCTGAGAGACATCTAAGCAGCAGCCTCTTGCAATTCCCTCTCTGCACGTTCCTTGATCCTTCTCTCAAGCTCTGGCCTAAAATGCCTAATAAGACCCTGCACAGGCCAAGCAGCAGCATCACCCAAAGCACAGATTGTGTGCCCTTCAATCTGCTTGGTCAGCTCCTGAAGCATGTCAATTTCTTCCAACTTTGCATTCCCAACTTTCAGTCTTTCCATAATCATCCAGAGCCATCCTGTCCCCTCCCTGCAGGGTGTGCACTGCCCACAGCTCTCATGCTTGTAGAAGTAAGAGAGTCTTGCAATTGCATCCACAACATCAGTTGACTTATCCATTACAATAACAGCAGCAGTCCCCAATCCTGATTGAACAGCCTTGAGTGCATCATAATCCATCAGGACATCATCACAGATGTGCTTGGGAAGCAGTGGGACAGAAGAACCACCTGGAATTACAGCAAGTAAATTGTCCCATCCACCTCTGACACCCCCACAGTGCCTCTCTATCAACTCTTTCAAAGGTATACTCATCTCCTCTTCAACAGTGCAAGGCTTATTTACATGCCCAGACACACAAAACAATTTTGTTCCGGAATTGTTCTTCCTCCCAAAGCTGGCAAACCACTCTGGCCCACGCCTTAAAATGGTGGGAGAAACAGCTACAGTTTCAACATTTGTAACAGTAGTGGGGCAGCCATACAAACCTGCATTAGCCGGGAAAGGAGGCTTCAATCTTGGCTTCCCTTGTTTCCCTTCGAGGCTCTCCAGAAGTGCTGTTTCCTCGCCACAAATATAAGCACCAGCACCATAATGGATATGAACATCAAAATCATAACCAGATCCACATGCATTCTTTCCCAACAATCCAGCTGCATAAGCTTCTTTTCTGGCTTTTTCAAGATTTATGCGTTCATTCACGTATTCACCTCTAATGTAGATATACGCAGCAGTAGCCCTCATACCCACACCAGCAATCAGGCAACCCTCTAATAGTTTGTGTGGATCATGCCTCATAATTTCCCGATCTTTACATGTTCCAGGTTCACTCTCATCAGCATTGACAACAAGGTAGGAAGGACGACCATCTGAAACTTTTGGCATAAAAGACCATTTAAGACCAGATGGAAAACCAGCACCGCCACGCCCACGAAGACCAGACTTCTTCATTTCATTTACAATCCAATCAGCACCCTTGAGAACTAGGTCTTTGGTTCTGTGCCAATCACCTCTCTTCATAGCTCCTTTGAGAAAAGGGTCATGCAACCCATAAAGGTTGGTAAAGATTCGATCTTCATCTTTCAAACCGCCAAAATGGGTCTTTTCCAGAGGTGGGGGAGGTGGTGGTGGCTGTGGAGTGCTACCAGATGCTGCACCCTGTGTGCCGCCCTGGGTGCTGAACGATCTGAAGCAAGTTGCCCATTTCTCACTGTGATGCCTAGCCAAAGCTGCCCTTTGCAAGGAAATAATGCCCCTGATGGGTGCCTATGCAATAATCATGTTTCATTAGATTGGTTGAGTCGCCGAAATAAAATGTAACTACAACATACATCCTTCAGCATTCAGAGTTCAATACAAAAAATAAATGTGGGTTCAAATGATATAACATAACAGCTACAAGCGAAATTGAGAGTATGACTGCTGTATATCTGTACAAAGCAGCATCAACGATTAACAGAAGTACATTAATGTGAGAAGGAAAATATTATATCCACAACATAATTCTTTGAAAATAATTCATCCCTTAGCAAAATTTATGCTAGAATTTTCCCAAAGGCAATACTAATCAGACTGACTAGAAGATTAAACGCCTCTCCCACAATTTTTTTTCCCCAGCATTTCTGAATTAAACTTACATTTTCTAAATTTTTCTAGGAACTACATGATCCCCAGTTGGAAGAAACCACAGGGCAAGCCAAACACATATTCAAATACAGATTCATTCATCTGGGAATCAAACTTAATCCGTAGAAAAACATTTTAAAAAAAATTCTTTTGTTAAAAAATTACTCCAGCGAACACAGCAAGACCAAAACCTAATGCAGCATTTAGATATTAATAAGGATAAGGAAAAACAAGCATGGCGGCTCAAGGGCTCTCGTGACCAAAAATCAAAACTTCATCACACTTGATCTAACTTAAATACAGCTCCGAGGAACCACCATTAGACCAAAATTTCGTGTCAGAAAAAAGACCAAACTGAAAACGAAAGATCAAATTAGAACCATTAGATCTACTATCAAAACAACCCTTCAAAATCCAATTGGGGGAAACAGAAACTGAAATCGAATGAAACCCTAAAACCAAAATTGAGACATTTTGAGCTTGGAATGAAATTGATTGCGTACCATAGCGAGAAAATTTTTGCAGAGGAAGCTCGATGCAGTCACCAAATGAGGTTATCAAGGACGAAAGGAGAATTTTGAGAAGAAGAGCTCCAAATAATTATGGTCCTGGAACCCAACACGACACGTAGCGTAGAGTGTAGTGTTTAGATTCTACTTTGGGTTCTTATTCACTTGGACTTCTTTTAGAGGTGGTTTGAGATTGGGCCTTAGGCGTATGGACCCTCTGATGAACCAGTCTTGCGAAACAGCCCATTTTGAAAGCCCATTTTGGGCTCCTCATGTGATTCGGACCTCTGTAATAGCAATTTGGGCTAAAACGATTTTATAATAGGGAAATTAGATATTATACGGTGCTTTCTGAAAAAAAATTTTAATATTATACTCATTATTTAAAATTTTTCTCTCTCCATTTTTTATCGTGAAAAATTATAATTTTAATTAGATAAAATAACATTTATAAATAAGTATTAAAAACAATACCTATTGGATTAGTGCCCATTTATATTTATATATACATCAATAATTTTGTTTTGAACTATTAAATATTTAGACATTTTTTAATGTGTTATACAAAAATTTATACTAAATTAATCTAGGTGACAAATGTATATTTTTACAGAAACAAATTATAGCTTCTACTACAGTATACATGTTTTACGAAATTTTTCGTATTATAAATGTATGAATATATTTATGAATTCTTAGCATTCACGCATATTCATACCAAATTTTTGCAAGTATTTTGCTAACTGTGTTTATGACCATTTTTTCATATAGTTTTTTTTAGAACTATCACAAAATTTATAACCAATAGTCACAAATAATCACACAACTATTGTAAATACGAGATGTGTCTGAAATTCTCCTCCAAAAAAAAAGTACTAAACAATATGATAATGAAATCAAAAAAGTACTAAACACTATGTATCATCTCCATTTTTCCAAATACTAAATACTATCTTTAATCTTTTGTTCTTCTAAAATTAAAAAAGTACCACCTCCATTTTTCAAAATAAGAAAACAAATGATATGCCATTTGTACGATTTTAGTCGAAAGTTTAATGAAAAATATCTAAAATACACTTACAATATCTCAAAAATATGCTACTAAACGCTTCTCCAATGTCTAATTATTCAAAAAAAAAAAAAAACAAAAACAATCACACTTTTGTTTTAGAATATAAAAAATGTTGAGATGATGTGTTTGTTTGACAATAGTAGTATTTAAGACATTCCTTTTTTAAAGAATTGCTTTGATATTAATATCCGAAGTATTATTTAGAAGAAAAAAATTCAGACCAAATTTTTTACCAAAAAGAGATGCGAGTTACTTTTTCTTTTTATCTTAGAAAATAGAGATTATATTTTTGGATTTTCAGAGAATATAGTTAAAACATGATATTTATGAATAATAGTAGAAGGACGTGTGACAATAGAATGGATAAAGTACACGAATACCTATCTTCTTCAACATATTTTCATAAATATCCTTTTTTATTTTTTTTTCATAAATACCTATTTTATACCTATTTTTTAAGAAATGTATACAACAAGTATTTTATAAATAAAATACATACCATGATATATATTTTATAAATAAAAGTTATGCGTAAAAATCGATGTATATTTTAAAATTTATGCCATAGGTATAAATTCACATTATAAATATAAATCATAGGTAAAAATACGTATCACGGTATATATTTTATAAACAAAAGTTATACCTAAAAATAAAATATTTTATAAATGAAATACATACCACGGTATATATTTTGTAAATAAAAGTTATACCTAAAAATTGATGTACATTTTAAAATTTATGCCATAGATATAAATTCACATTGTAAATATAAACTGTAGGTAAAAATTTATATTAAAAATGCATACCACATAAATTTTAAATATGAAATGTTTTCGTATATACCAAAAAATGGGTATTTTTGAAATAAATAAGAAAATAAATATTTGTAAAATAGAAGACACAAAAATTAGTATTGTGTGTAAATTTCTCCAATAAAACTACTCTTAATAATTACAGAATATCTGGAGCAAGTGTAAACTATTATCTACCAATATTTTAAAGGGTGAGAAAATAGATGATATCAAACGACAGGAGAAAACTTGAGAGAGGAAATATATATATATATACACATATAGGACCAATTTAGTAGATATTTTTTTTAACATAGTTATTTTGTATTATTTTTTTAGTCAATTGAATCATTATTTAATGGATATAATAATTTGAGTAATTAAATTAAAAAAATAAATAAATACACATAATTTTATATTCTTTTTTTCTCTCTCTATCTTTTTATTATTAAAAGGTGTGTAAATGAAATGATGTCCACTTTAATCGGGTGAAAAAAATACTTATAAAAAAGGAAAAAAAAAAGAAAAGAAAAAGAGTATCTATTGAACTGGGACTCTGAATAGGGCTATTGAATGGCATATAAGAGTTTGGGGCTTGTTTTCTTGATAGATTTTTTTTTTTTTCGAGGTAATAAATCTATTATTATAAAAAGGTTATCTTTACAATAACAGATTAAATTGGAAGACAAAATTACTCCAATAGATAGGCTAATTTTCTAATTTTAAGACTATTCTAGCCAAATCAAATGTAACTAGTTGATTACGACATAAGAAAAAAAGGGAGAAAAATAGAAGCAAAAATGCATCCAACAGTAACCAAAACTTTCAATGCATCTGACTCCAAAAATTAGAGATTTATGGTCAATATCCCTGACCTATAGGAGAAATCAGATACAAACCCTTCATGCTTCACAAACTTTTCATGCACAAACTCTTCATACTCCAAACCTTTACACTCAAATCCTTCATGCTTCACAAAGCTCCCATAGACATCATAGTTGGATCAGTTGAAGGAGTGCCACATATGCACTTGCCTATTTTTACCGAAGGGAGAGATCTACAAGTCTCCCCTCTCCCCCTTCGATTTTTTTATTAGCAATCTGTATTGAAAAAATAACATAGAGAAATATATTCCAACAAGGGGACACAATAAATTCCTAACAATGAGAAACAATAAACTCCACAAAACGAAGACAATATATTTGTCATCATTCTTAATGATTTCAGGAAAGCAGATGATGGGTCAACGCTTGGTCTCGTTCGTCATCAATGTTTCCTCATGGAGAAAGACAAAGTATTAGTGGGATTATAATTTCTATTGATATTATTATTAATGACAAAGAAAGATAAACCATATATTGTATTATAGTATTTGAAGAAACAAGAACATGAAAACGCAAAAAACCAAAGACGAAGAAATATCAATAATAGAATGTGTAAATAATTCCTACAATTTAATTAAAAACTACTATATTCAATTATTTACGTTATTAAAGTCATCATATGAAAAAAAATTAAGAAAAAATATAGATAATTAGGTAAATGAAATATAGAGAATTTTGGATGGGAGCAAATACTTAACACAAACTTTCAAATCTAAACATAATTCTAGACAGATCAAACAAAAAATTAATAGTGCAAAAGAAAGAAAAGGCTTATATTTTCTGTGTCCTCTCATCTATGAATATAAATGTCTATATTTTCTTCTTACAAGGAGACGTCTGGTTTGGATGTCATAGTTTTGTGGTAATCATAATAGGTAATTTTTAAATTATTAATTATATTCGCACAAATGAAAGAAGAAAAAGAAAAAGAAATGCTCCAAATTTCGTAAACGAACTAACATTCCAAAGTTAATTGACAAGATTCTTAGCGTTATTTATGGGAAATAGTAGGTTTTGAACAGTTACTACACAAGAAGATTCCAATTTAAATATGCAATCATGAAACCAAGTATATAAAGAATATAAATCAACATCCATATAAATAAATATGGATATATATATACACATATGTATACAAAACAATAAAGTTACATAAGGAAAAACAAACCGTTTGTCTTTGGATAGAGAAAACAGTTGTTTCTACAGTAGCAAATTATTAGAACAAGGAATAATAAATATAAAATAAGTAAAATTATTGAAAAGAAGGAATAAAGAAATATTAAGAAGTGTAATTAGTAAAAACACAAAGAAAAAAAAGTTATCAAGGAAAAAAAAGGAAGAAAAAAGAAAAGACAAAATTCAAAACTGAAATAGAAAAGCCAAGAAGAAAATGACAAATAACACGAAAACTAAAAATCTTCAATTGTAAGAAAACTGAAATCATCTAACCTATTCGCTTGAGAATCTTGACCTCCAAGATACATTAAACTATGGTGAATATAATAATATCTCCTACTAAACAATTTGACACATTCTTACGGGGATTTGATCCGTTTGGATAGTGGGCGAAACTTTTCTCTTCTGATCGTTTGATAGGCTCTATAGTTTTTTCATAGATTATATCTTCTTAATTGACTCATTTAAATTATGTTTGTCACAAAAGGCACGTTTATTATTTTTTTTCTCTCAAATAAAATAACCATTTTTTTATAGCCATCTTTTTTAACGTCCGTAGTCCGCAGAATCCATTATTCTATGAAGAAATTAACGTAATATTGTTCTTTCTTGGCATGGGAAACATCTAATAAGAAGAAGTTTCAAGTTGAATATAAAAGGCTTCAATGATTCAAAGTTAGTAACAACTTTTTTTTACTCTGTTATGTGTTATCTATCATTTTCAGAAGTCAAATGTTATAAAATGCAGACCTAGGTCCCTTGGTTTTTTTTCATTTTATTATTTTTGATTATATTGATGTTCTTAAAGTGAAAATCTTTAACAGATGGTAATCTAATATTGAGAGAGAATTTTTTATCCATTTTATTTTTTCTCGAGTAGAGATTTGGACTAAAAACGGTTAATGTTTATTTCCAAAAAATGGTAAATGTATTTCAAGAAAGAAAGAAAGTACCGGACAAACAAAATGCTCTATCGGTTCGATCGGTGACCCACTCGCTGCTCTCGTGAATCTTTTTTTGCAATGGGCTTTCGAATTTTCTCAGAAAATTCAGCATTGAAATGTCAAATTTTGCATCCTCTTCTTCTTCTTCGAAATCCCTAGGATCAGCGTCGCGAAACCTTCGAGCATCGATAGCACGCTTGATTTCGATGACAGAGGGTAGCCTTGGGTTTGGGGCATGGTGGCGTTGAGACTTCTAATGAGTCGTCAAGGGGGCATCGTCTGATGGCGTTGTGAAAAAGCTTAACAAAGGTATGTTGGGACTTGGTTGGGACTTTAATTTTTTCTTATTTGATCTATAGATGTAGGTAATTTTTTCTTGAACCACGTTAATTATTAGAGTGATTTTGGTGTGCGTTTATTATGTGTTTTGTTAAAAGCAATCTTATAATAAGAAGATTTTCTTTTTGAGAGAGAGAGAGAGAGAGAGGGAGAGAGAGAGAGAGGGTTCTTCCAACAATTTAAAGAATTGGACATTGATTCTAACAAACTTTGATGAAGCAAGAGCGTGGATTACCTTACCATTTTGTTTGATTTATTGGGTTGTTCTTGATCAATAATCAACAATATTATCAAGTATGATCATCGCTTTTGGTAAACTTCACAGATATATCATTCAACAGCGAAAGGAAATGTTTAAGTACATCATCACAAATATAAATATATATATATATATTATATATATATATATATATTTAACATCAAAAGAAAGATTTTGAGGTTCTAAAAATACATCATCACAACTAGATATATACTTTGAACATGAATGTAATCAAACACTACGCACACACAAACGGTAAAAGCCCCAAATAATTAACACAAATAGTCTTCTCTAGTTCAATATTTCTCTTCAAAATACGATGCCCAACAAAAGTCTCTAATACAAACAACCAATGATACGCATACACTATGGAAACTAAGTAAAGCCCTTGATGAGAGCCCTCACCCATTCCTCTTTCTCCCCATCAGGAAGACTGAAAAATATGTTAATGATGGCAATATTTTGGCAAATGAGGTGGGTGGCTTTAAGTCTCTCTGTCACCGTTAGAGTAGTGATCTTCATCAGCTCATCATTAAGTCTCATGAATTTTTCATTAATTTCTTGAGAAAAACCTTGTTTTAGACGATTCGTTGAGTCCTTTATTTCCCCAGCAATAACAAGTGCTGCTTCTTTAATTGCCTCCCCAATATCTCCAAAGCCAACATTTTCTGTCTTCTTCATTGGCAAAACATCAGATGATGAGATTGGAACAATTTCTGGAGCTTCTGAAAAAGACTTCGATTCGATGCCGTCCTCCGCGTCCTCCTCCTCCTCATCTCTTCCAACAGAATTCTTCCTTCCTAGCCTTTCATTACTTTCTTCTACTTCATCAGCCAGAACAATATCTAGACCGTTCATAGTTGCATCATCTTTACCAAAAATTATGGATAACTCATCATAGAATGGAAATGCCTTATCTCTAAATGGCTTTGCCTCTGGATGACTCTACAAATTTTAAATTTTGGTAATGAATAAGTTAAGGACTTCTATCAATACAATTTTGAAATTCACAATTAAAAAAGAGCCTTTTGTTATAGTTATAGCATGCTTTGTAGCAACATTACCTGAATGTATGCATCCCACACTGCCTCCTTTGCAGTAACCATCTTTTCCTCCAAGTCCCAGCCAAAATCACTACGGTTTGGTCCAGTTAACATTTCGCGGACAATGCGGAAAGATGTCTTTAAAATCTTTATCTGAGACTCGATCTGTTTTGTAGCAAGGTTAGATCCAGGCAACTTGGGTGCCAATAATCTCCTAATAGCTTCCAAATGGCCAGACTTGAGATTATCTTCAACTTTGAACTTTCCTTTACCGTAAAACTCTGAAATGGTCTGGATAAGCTTGGAATTCTCTTCTTCAGTCCAAGTATTTTCAGTTCGTCTTAAATCTCCATTACTTGATGACTCTTTCCTGAGACCAATATGATTGAAGCCTTAGTGTAACTTTTTCATTTTTTAGTTTTTCTTTTTTTTTTCTTGAGATTATACGCAGTGTAAGTGATGCAAAAACAACAATACACATATATACTTTGTACTACTTTCCATATGGAAAGTAGAAAAGAAAAGCTGTTGACAATATACGTTTAACTTCTGTCAAAGTTTCTATTGAGTTACACTTTAGATGGCACGTTTCATGTACTCAAAAAGCCAGCAAGATTAGTATACATGAAGATCAAAAGAGAGAATTCAAATACCAACATGAAGAAGATTTGGCCTCACCTGCTCTGCTGCTCAGGTTCAAAAGAAATCTTATAAGGCCAGTCTTCCGAGCTTGTCGCTTCAACATATTCCCTCAATTTAGGACACTGGAAAATTGCAAAGTGCACTATGGAGGTGAGGCGATCCATTCCTTCCGGTAAAGACAAAAGTTTTGGACATTGCATGATCTCAATTTCCTGAATCCACGCCGCATTTGGCAACCACACTGGTACTTCTGTTAAGTTGGGACAATCGTAGAGTCCCAAGAATTGTAAACTCTGTTTACATCCTTGAAGCCATTTGGGAAGAGCCAGCGCCCTCGGTAGCTCTACCAAGATGAGTTTATGGAGACTTAAGGTACCAACATTTTTGTGTTCTTCGTAGAACAAAGACAGGTTCTTGCAATAACTAATCACAAGAGTCTTCAATGCTGTGAGGCAACTCATTGAGTCGGGCAAGCACAGCATTTCGTTGCAGTGAACTATCATCAGTGTTCGAAGAGAAGTCAAGCATTGTATCCCATTCTCTGGGAAGAAGTCCTGCTGTGTAGTTATCGAAAGAAACACAAGGCTTGTACTCAGATCCTTTATGTTTCTCGGTAGCTTTTCAAGTTCAGAACATCCTTGAAGATCTAAAGACTGCAGACTTTGCAGCTTGGAAATGGAGCCAGGGAGTTTGGTGAGTTTTGGATTCCAAGATAGGTTGAGGCTCCTCAGTCGCTTCATTCGACCAACGTAACTTGGCAACGTCTCAAAAGAGGAATTACTCAAGTCCAACATCTGGAGATTCTTATAGTTCTTGATCAGGTATTTGTTGAAGAAGGAAGTTATGAAAGCTTCCTTTGATAGAAGTGGGAAAAGAATGGTTCGAACGCCATTTAACTTTTTTAAACAAGATGGAAATTCATCCCCGCCACCTAGTTGTCGATGATCAATTGATAAATGTCGAACTCTGTCTCGAACATCTGCATCAGGACCTTTTATTATTAAGCACTCATTTCGGGAAACAAATAGTGCAAAATCATGGATGACATTAAGCATAGAAAATGAATAATACCATCCATGACCTTTCACATGATGAAAGAAAGATCTCGAACATAGTTCGTTGAAATATTTATGTCCAATATCTTCTAAACTTCTTTTATCATTTTTCTCCACTTTAAGGACTCCATGTGCTATCCAAAGATGAATCAGTTCCAAACTGAAGATTTCCTTGCTTTTAGGAAAAAGTGAGCAATAAAGAAAACACCTCTTTAAGTGAAACGGCAAATCTTGATAGCTTAATAGAAGTGGAGCAAAACACTTATTCTTATATTCCTCGAGCTTCCATATCTCACTTTCTTTTACACGTCTCCAATCTTGTTCTTTCAAATTCGAGTACAGTAGGTTCCCTAAAGTGATCACAGACAAGGGAACCCCTTCGCACTTGTCATGAATAATTTCCTCAGCAATGCGGATAAGGTTCCCATTTTTAATGTCCTGTCCTTCCTCCGAAGCACATTTGAGAAACAACTTCAAAGAATCCTCATCCGTTAGGCCTTTCAATTGGTGAAGGGTAGCGGCTCCCATACGTTTGGCTACTTCTTCATTACGTGTGGTGACAATGATTTTACTTCCTTTGGAACATCCTTTTAAAAAACTTCTCAAATCTTCCCAATCATTCCGATCCACCTTCCAAACATCATCCAGAACAAGCAAAAATCTTCTCCCCTTTAAGCAATCTCGCAGGCGAGTTTGCACCTGGTCATCTGTTAAATCATCGTTCTTTTCCCTCGTAGCAGAATCAAGCATCTCTTTAATTAATCTTGGTATATCAAAATCTGTGGAGACAGACACCCACATTTTCACCTCAAACCAACGATCCACTGTGACGTCACTGCGAACCAGCCTAGTGAGCGTGGTCTTCCCCATGCCTGCAACACCACAAATAGGAATAACGGAGACTACTTGTTGATCATTACTGTTATTTGCCGCCTGATCAATCAAAAGATTTATTATCTTTTCCTTGTCAACCTCTCTGCCAATAACCATTGTATCATCAATGAATGAGTAAACCTGCCTTCTGTTCATCCCAATTTTATGTTTTTCTTCTGGTCTAGAGGTGAGACCAAAGCGTCCACAATCCTCAGCAAGTTTATTTAACCTCTCCCTTACATCCTTTATAGTGTGTGCAAGGTTCAGACTGAAAAAAAGTGGATTAGAGCGCGAAACAAAACGCCGTACCTTTCTACAAGTACTGCCATGTTCTTTCACCGATTTCTTGCGCTGTTCTTCGCACTCGAATTCATCTAGTACATCCTCAGCATCGAGAAAGACATCTTTGAGCTGTGTAAGCCAACTGCTTATCCTTTTGTCATGTCCTTGCTTCTCTTCGGCATCTAGGAGCACATCTTTGATGATGAACATGGATTTTTTGAGCTCTTCCAGCTCTCCTTTCAAGGCCCATACCAAGCAAATCTCTTTGTAAGAAATAGAGCCTAGCTTTCCTAACACAGACGCTGCTACATCTGAAACAAATTCAGCCATATCTCTTTTGTGCTGATCATCAAGTAGAGGGAACTTTGCTTCTAGTAGAGAGTCAGAAACTGGTGGAAGGTGGTTGTTTCAGCTAACAGAGTGGTGGGATTATTTTTTTTTTATTTTTTTATTTTTTTTGGTAAACGAGTGGTGGGATTATTTTGTTTTAGATTATTTATTTGGTACCATTATTATGTTTTTAGCGAACTGTTTGGTGGAAATTGTTTTGATGCTGCTTTAAGGAAGAGTAATTTTCTGAGCACATATAATCACACAATTAAAAATATGAAACTTGAAGAATCAACCTTAGGAAGGCTTAATGAGTCACTTAGGATTCACCAAGAAGTCCTAGCCTGCAATAACTAGTAGCTAGACTAATTGATTGATTTTGATTGACTATTAGTGTCATTAACACAATATGATTTTAACCAAATCTAATCCAAGGATAATTTTTACATCATTTGATAGAGTGAGAGGATATATTTTCTATTTTAAAAAACATAAGGTGTAAACTGATGTTTTGCTAAAACACATGGGAGGTTTTTGGTATTGTCCCAAATATGCAGTTAATTACTGATGTAGAATTTTTAATTAATAATAAGCTGTGAAATACATCCATCTAAATCAATATATCAAATCAGAATTGAATAAGGCACACATAGCTCGGAAAAGAAGAATACAAGTAGAACCATAACTCCACTACTTAACAGCCAAGGACTGAAAAAGAACAGTAGAAATCCAGTGCTTGATTGGGGGACTTTTGTCCTATCTTTTTTGTCCATTATTCTTATAATGACAATTCCATATATTCAAGTGTGCCAAGGCCCACTATCACTCATCTTATCTAGAGGCAGATACAGTGCAATCAAACACTTGTCAAAGTTCCAACTTCCACCAAACTCTGTAGCTTCTCTCTGAATCTGAAAGATCAAAAGAAGTGGAACAGAAGAAATACAAGGACTTAGGTGTGAACTTGTTAAATCTAAATGGTTAGAGTTCTCTATGTCATGCACATGTGATACTTAGAACAACAACAACGGAAGTTATAGAAATTAGAAGGCAAACTCGTTGACAAAATTAATGCTTTTTTTTTTTTTTTAATGAAATCGACAAAAGTAATGCTTTGTTTGGTCAAGATTAAAAAAAAAAAGATCAAATTCGATGGCTAGATGATGAGAATGTGACTTTTGAAAGGACAAACAGAGAGGCAGCTTTAAAGAGTACAGAACGGTGGATTGTGATGAACATTGGTTCCATCCCCCTTCAAAGATCTGTTTTATGTATTACTAAATAATTAATTAATTGATTAATTTAATTATATTGTAACACTTGAATTAAAAGTTGTTGCGATAAGAACAGAAAAATAAAGAATGAACACAAGACGTTTTTAACGTGGTTTAGACCTCTCCTACTCTACGGGGCCACGCCCAGAGATTAAACAAATTAGTAAAGTATAATAGTTACAAACACCAATTGACTAATGCAATAAAAGACTCTTTCTTTTCGATTATCACAATGTGTTGTAACGACTCCACTAATTTTATTTAGCGAGCTCTTCTCGTCTTGTAGATCCTTCACACGTGAACTTCCTTCACTAGTACGGATCTGTCTCCTCCCAAAGCCATATTGTTCCTTCTCCCGAAGAACAAGATGTACTCAAACAAAGTACCTAGAAAATCCTAGAGCTCCCTAAGTCTCACAATGGCAATAGAAAATGCTCTATGCCTTACAAATAAAAGCTCTCCTTAAGTATATTTTTCTTAATGAAGTACATAAATAATTCCTTGGAGTAGCAGAGCTTTTATAGGTGAATTTCAGCCCTCTATGGTTGTCTAAGATAGTATGAATTGGCTGAAATCAAATAAAGAAAGAATTAATAACAAAATCAAAATCTTTTCATAAATGTTGTAATCTGCAAGAAAACAACTTTCTGAACAATTACTAGAAAAATGTCCAGATTCATGATTGCTCTTTTGATTTGGTTTGGGCACGATTTGGCCAGCTGAAAATCTTCAATTAACCTGCCAAAGATTGATAATTAACCTAGAAAATCATATCCCAATCAATATCAATCAAATGCCAAGATTTAAGAAAATTAATCAATCTTTTTTTAAATATCCGGAGTTGTTGCAACAGATCAGCAAAATCTGATCACAACAACTCACCAAATTAAATCAATTAACTAATAGAAACTAAATTAATTGATGAGAAATTTCCAGCAATAATTAAGGACGAAAATCCTTATGAATTCAATTCGGAAATCTGTCCAAGTTCATTGACTAATAAAAGGCAATCAAATATCAATCAAAGACAAAAGAATGAAGAAATAATCAATGATATATATGGTAAATATAAAAAGAATTGATTAAAAATTGATAAGAAAATATTCTAAACAGCTATATATGAAATTTCATTTATATTTCACTAATATTATCACCAGAATCACCAAATATGGAAATAAGGCATGTTTAGGCACATTCTAGAAGGTTTTCATATAAAGAAAATCGCAAGTTTTGTTCGTTGTAGAACAACACTTATTATAACAACTTCAAACTTATTATAACAACTTCAGACTTGTTGTAACAACATCTCCAACTTTTTATCAACTTGAGTTATTCAAAATTTTGCCATTTAGAATGCCAAACTTTTGGACCTAACAATTTCCCCCTTTGGCATCTTTTTGGCAAAATCAACATGAGAAAGAATACAAAGAACTCAAGTATAAAAACCTGCAAAACAGATGGTTAAATTTCCTCATCAAAAACAACTTGCTCCCCCTGAAAATCACAATACTAAGAATGTGATATAAATCATAGAAAGCTCCCCCTGAAAATAATATCTCATGATCTCCAAATAAATATCCAGAATATATAAAATGTCATGAACTCAAAGTAAATATCCAGAAAATTCTCATGATCTCCCATTTTTTGTCAAAAGAGGGCCAAAGCAACAAAATAACCAAATAAACATGAAGTCTTAAATCTGAAACAAATAAAAACAAGTTTCTGGAAACAAAAGAAAGAAAACTCTATATAGCAAGTTCCTGCAAAGCAAACAAAAAATGATCACACTTGCGTCTTCTTATAGCATTTCTTAGCTTGCTTTTCTGGACTTGTTGCAACATGTGGAGATATTGATATATCAGGTTAAAAAGATCCAAAAAGATGAGGAGCAATAGCTGATAGAGCAGCAAAGGCGACTGTCAACCTGTCAAGAATCTCTTTTTGCACTTTTTCAATGGACTCCAGTTGCTCAGTCTGCTTGACTAGATCAGCTTTCAGATTCTTGAGCTCTATAGACTCTTGAGACATCACACCAGAAGGTGTTGCAACAGGTAAAGACTTCTTGGCAGCAGTTGTCTTCTTCTTAGATTTGGTAGTTGTTGCAACAGGTGGTTCAAAAACTTCTTTGTCCTTCAACCTGTAAGAAATAGTAGGCAGAACTGGAGAGAGAGAATCACTCGGAAGCTTCAGAGGATGTTGTTGTTGAAGAATCCCATAAATCAAATTAGGAAATGGTAGCTTTTGATTTTTTTTATTTCCTCCACGAAGATCATAAATCATATGAAAAATAATCTGAGGAAGATTGACTTTAAAATCTGTGCCAATATCAAACAAAAGACAAGCAAAATTTTTGGCTACGGCGGGTTGATGAGCTGTTGGTCACCAGTTGTGTTGAGCAATCTTGTGTAGGCCAGAATACTTATAGGTTAGCTCACAGGATTTTAAAGCATGTGAATCATTCGGCCAAACAGTGATATCACTAAGCAATTCAGATGTCACATTGTCAATTACATAGTCTTTCTCATACTCATCTATGGGTATACCCAGGAAATCAGAAATAATCATATACATACCCCTTAACATAGATTTTCTGATAAAAAGGACTCAATGGGTTAGACATATCTTCATGTATATTGCAACAGAATTCTTGAACTATTCTAGGAACATAACCTTCAAAGTCAGTCACGGTTTTCATATATTGAAGACCCTTAAGAAGTTTAACTATTCCTAAGGGCTTAAATGAATTCAGATTAAAGTTTCTTTCATCCCAAAAAGTTCTTTTATCATAATCTTTCATCAAGGCTTCATTCTCAATGGTATAAAATGAAGTAGAATGGGCTATAGAAATAGTATACCCCATAGAAGTGTCGGATTGAACAGTTTTGCCCTTATCCTTTGATGGCTTGGACACTTCAATCTCAGGTTCATGATCATCACTGTCCTCTGAACTTTCAGGTCCTTTTGGAATTTCGGATTGTGCTTTGGATGGCTCAGTTTCCATGGATGGATCTTTTTCAGTTCCCATTGAAATTGTTACAGCTTTGGATGACGTTGTTGCAACTGGAAGAGAGGTGGATGGAACAGAGACAGCAGTTATTACAACTTGTTCAGAAGTTGTTGCAACAACTTTAGAAGCCTTTGAAGATTTTGAAGCTTCAGTCTTTTTTAGACTGGGCTTCTTGGACTTGACTAGAGGAGTGACTTTGATAGTTTTTGCAATATCATCAAGTTTTGATGATTCAGAGGTAGGATCCTTTGTTGCAATAGATTTCGTTCCTCTAGATTTCTTGATTTTTGCAGTAGTTGCAACAGACAAAGACGGAATCGATTTGGCAGCCACAATAGATTTTGGGGCTTTTGTTGATTTAGTTGCAACAGGTGCTGGAGGTATATCATTAGACTCAGATTGATCATCCTCATCGTCACCTTCATCATCTCCGGTTTCTTCTTCTTCATCAGCACTGGCAATATCTTCTACTTCTGCGGCGGCTTCGTCATCAGAACCACCATCATCTTCAATCTCGGCTTGAGAAGAATACTCAGCCAATTCTTCAGCTTCTTCAATGGGCTCGGGTTCTAATTCAACAGGAGGTGGAGCAGCAGGTACTACCACCTTGGGTGGCGAAGTGGCCGGCTTCAATGCCTCAGGTTGAGATTTTTTAATAGAGGCAGAGGATGAACCTGGAGGATTCGTCTTCTTCTTCTTCATGGGAGTTGTCTTGATAGCAGGTGAAGAAGTTTGAATCTTCTTTGAAGCAACACCACCACGAGTCTTCACCATCATTGATAAAAAGAAAATCTGAAAAAAAAAGGAAGAGAGGAAGAAGAAGAAAGGTCTTTTGCAGAGGCAAAAATAGAGTGAGCGTGAGTGAGAGAAAAAAAAATTAGGTTAAAAATTCACCCTCTTAATTAAGCCACATTTATAGAATCAATCAGCCATTAAATTAGGAAATTCAAAATTCAAATCAGAATTTTTGGTGATTTCCCAAACACAAAATCAGGAAACTGATTGATTAGAATAAAACAAGAAAGTTTTTGACATGTTGCAACAAGTGAAAAATCAAATTGCAAATTTCCAAAAATAAATTGCCCGAACCTTTTTTTTTTTAAATAATTAGAAATAAAATGACACACAAAAAATAACACAATTTTAGCCAATATATTTCCATAAACTTGAGAAATAATTTCGATAAGAAGAGGATAAGGATAAAGATTGTATCAATTTTATTCCTGAAATAAAAAATATTTTAAAATTATGATAAATTGTTAAAAATTTTGACAAATAAATCTCCTTATTTATAAAATTAAGATGAATAAATTGGATAAAAAACCGACTGACTTACCTTTTTCAATTTTCTAAAAATTTCCTAGCGTTTTTTTTTTTATATTGACGCAATAGGCAGTTTTTTTTATTTATTTATTTACTGCCATTATTTTAAGTAACCATGATAGTAGCTTTCATACTATCTCTGAGGTAGCCATTTTCTGTGATAGATTATCCTCTTCATATTGGTGATACAGAAGCTCAAATTACTCAAGGACGGCTTTCACACTTCAGAGTAGGTAGCTCTTTCTATTCATGGGACCTGTTCCATAATTAGATTTCTAAAGATCATTAAAATAGGGTTGATCAGCTAAAAATTGCTCCAAAAAATTCATCAAGATTTAAAAACTTAGAGATTTCAATGTCAAAATAACAACAATTCAAAATAATTAAACAATCTAGTTTATAACAAAAATTAAAAAGACAATAAATAAATTCCTTAAAAACTTTTTATTTCTATCAACATCTTTTTGTTTACAAGAAACATTTTTAGGTGAATCTGAAAAATACAAAATACAAAAAAACTTAAACATAACAGATTCCTAAGGCTTGCCTCAAGTAAATCAAATTTTACAGAATCAAAAGCTTTGGTAAAAATGTCTGCAATCTGCTTTTCAGTCTCAATATGTTCTAAAATGATTGTTTTATTCTCAACCAATTTCCTTATAAAATGATGACAAATGTCTATATACTTTGTCCTAGAATGTTGCACTAGGTTTTTTGAAATGTTTATTGCACATGTATTATCACAAAACACAGTTATAACATCTATATCAAAGACATAATCGGCAAGCATCTGTTTCATCTAGAGAAGTTGTGTACAATAACTTCCAATAGCAATGTATTCAGCCTCAGCAGTAGACAAAGAAATCAAATTTTGTCTCTTGTTGTGCCAAGAAACTAAGTTGTTTCTAAGGTAGAAACAACCACCACTAGTACTCTTTCTGTCATTTGCATTGTCTGCCCAATCTACATCACTATATCCTGCAAGATTCACATTAGTATCCCTAGAATACCAAATACCATAATCAGGAGTACCACTCGCATAGCGAATTATTCTCTTAATGATAGCAATATGAGATTCCTTAGGATTACTCTAGTATCTTGTACACATATCAAAACTGTAACATATATCATGACAACTAGCAGTAAGGTAAAGAAGACTACCTATCATGCTTCTATACAATGTTGGATCAACAATTACTCCTCCTTTATCTTTTGTCAACTTCAGCATTGTGCTCATGTAGGTACGAAAATGTTTGGCTTTTTTAAGTCCAAATTTAGAAACAAGGTTCTTGGCATACTTGGCTTGAGAAATGAAAATGTCATCCTCAAGCTATTTGACATACATGCCTAAAAAATATGTGAGCTCTCCAACCATGCTCATTTCAAATTCTTGCTTCATTTGATCGACAAACTCCTGCACTTTAGAGTTAGAGGTAGAGCCAAACATAATATCATCCACATATACTTGAGCAATGATAATACCTAAATCAACGTGTTTGATAACAAGTGTTTTGTCCACTTACCCTCTCTTATAACCCTTTTCAATCAAGAAAATTGTCAATCTCTCATACCGAGCCCTAGGAGCTTGCTTTAACACATATAATTCCTTTTTTTAATTTGAAAATATGATTTGGCGAATGTGGATCTTCAAATCCTTCAGACTGTTCAACATAGGCTTCTTCATTCAAAATACCATTTAGAAAAGTACTTTTAACATCTATTTGGTATAATTTTAAACCAATAACACAAGCTATTGTAAGAAGTAATCTGATAGACTCTAATCTAGCCACTAGTGTAAATGTTTCACCAAAGTCAATGCCCTCAATTTGAGTATATCCTTGAGCAACCAGTCTTGCTTTATTTCTCACAATATTACCAAATTCATCAGACTTATTTTTAAAAGTCCATTTAGTACCGATGACATTTATATGACTGGGTCTAGGAACAAGAGTCCAAACATCATTACGTAAAACTTGTTCTAACTCTTCTTGCATAGCGTTTAACCAAAAATCATCAAGTAGAGCCTCTTTGACATTCTTAAACTCAACTATAGAAACAAAGCAAACATATTGAGCAAGATTTACCTACCTTTTCCTTGTGACAATGGTATCATCAAGCTTACCAAGAATGAGATTTGGTGGGTGATTTTTCTTTACTCTGGAGGATGGTTCTTTTCTGGAAAGATTCTCAAGAGACTCACTATCCTTCATGGATAATTCATGAATTTCTGGATTGGAAGAAACTGCATGTTGTTCTGTTGTTGTAATATCATATTTCCTAGCAGATTCAATTATTGCAACAATAGGTTCCATTGAATCAACAGTTTTATCAGTAAAACTATTTATAATTTCTTCCTTTGAAAATTCAGAAAAATCACTACAGTCATCAACAATCATATTAGCAGGCTCCATAATGGTTTGACTTCTCATATTATACACACGATATGCCTTACTATTATTGGAGTAGCCAAGAAACACACCAATATCACTTTTTGCATCAAACTTACCCAAATGTTCACGATCATTCAAAATGTAACATGTGCCACTAAAAATATGAAAATAACTTACATTGGGTTTCTTTCCTTTCCAGATCTCATATGGTGTTAATTTCATGCCTGGTCTCAAACAAACATGATTTATAGTATGACATGCCGTGTTTATTACTTCAGCCTACAACTTCTTTGGTAATCTCTTGCTATTTAGCATCACACGAGCCATTTTCTACAAGGTGCGATTTTTATTTTCTATAACACCATTTTGTTGTGGTGTTTTAGGAGCGGAAAGCTCATGAGCAGTACTATGTTCATCACAAAACTTAGTGAAAATAGAATTTTCAAATTCCTTTCCATGATCTCTTTTTATTCTCACAATCTTGCCAATGTTACAATTTTTCTCATTTCTTAGTTTCAAACACAGACTCTTGAAAGCATCAAAAGTATCATATTTTTCTCTCAAAAATGCAACACAGATAAACCTAGAAAAATCATCAACACAAATAAAGATGTAATATTTACCTGCCACACTTTCTGTTTGCATAGGACCCATTAGATCTATATGTAACAATTCTAATACCTTTGATGTTGAAATCTATTGAATTACCTTGTGTGTAGATTTTTGTTTACTTTCTATATTGACATGGTCCACACACTTCAGAAGATTGTTTACCAAGAAATAGTAAACCACGAACAACACCAATACTTTCCAATTTTCTTAGTACTTTGAAGTTCAAGTGACCAAGTCTTTCGTGCCACAAATCAGAATTATTTGAAGAAGTTTTGTGACATGAGTGTGTGTTAAGAGAGATAGTGCAACAATTATCTAAAGATTTGAAACCTTCCAACACACATTTACCTGAAATGTCCAAGACTTGACACTTCTCATTAGTGAATTGCACGTTCAATTTTAAGTCACACATTTGACTTATGCTAATCAAATTAGACTTCAGACCTTCTACGTGCATCATCGTCTTTAGTTTCAGGAAACCGTTAATGTTGTGAGTTCTAATACTGAGAACTCTCCCCCTCATACCATCACCAAATGTCACCATACTTTTAGCAACAATTTTATAGTTTGTCAGGATGGACTTGTCACCTGTCATATGCCTGGAACAACCACTATCAAAATACCACAAGTTAGTCGTACCAGTTCTTAGACAAGTAAAAGAGGCAAAACAATTAAGGTCAGACTTCCTTTCCCATATCTTTCTGGTATTATTTTTTAAATTAATTTTTGGTTTTGGAGTTTTTCTTTGAGAAGAATCCAAAAATGACTTTTTAAAATAATTATTTTCTAGAAAACTCATCATGGTAAAATATTTAGGTCGAATATGACCTTTAATACTACAAAAATGATAAATGGGTATGAATCTCTTACCTTTACTTATTATGAACGAATCTGTTGTTACAACAGGATTGTTGTATTTACCTGCTGGTGGTACAAAACCAAGACCACTTCTGAATATTGAACGAGATCTTGTTGTTACAATAACTGATATGCTGACGAGTGCTGAAACTTTCTTCGAACCAGTTGTTGCAACAACAGGTGTTCTAGCAGGAGCAGTAACCGATACTTTCACAAAAACAGTTTTTGTTCCTGAACATTCACCTTTAAAACTAAGTCCAGTAACATCACTAGAAAATTTTCCAGAAGACAAAATATGATCTAATTGGATGAACCAGAATTAAGTATTTTGAGAGATTTCATAGTTTTTTCAAGTTCCATAGAGACCTCTTTTAATTTTTTTTTCTTTTTCATCAATAATAATTCCAATTCTTGAATTTTGTTAAAAGAATTTTCTTTAAACTCAACCAAAAGAGAATTGGTTTTTACTAGACCATGGTTTTCAGCACAAACATATTCCTATTAAGTATAGAGATTCTTGTATGCATCACCAAGTGAATCCTCATCAATATCCGAATCAGATTTGGATTCAGCAAAAGACAATTCTTTGTCATCATCAACTTCCGAGACTGTATAACAAACAACTGATTTTTCTTGCACACGACAAAGGTTACTTAGAAATAATGAACCGACAAAAGCAATATGATTGCTTACATTATTGTCACATTCTTGGTTGTCTTCAGATTCTTCATCACTCTAAGTTGATGCGAAGGATTTAGGCTTCTTTTTCAAAGTGTTTGCACATTCAGATTGTATGTGCCCAAATCCTTGACATTCTCTGCACTGCACACCTTTCTTGTTAGAAGAATCAGAAGATTTAGAGGAGGTCTTACCTGATTTGGATGAGGATGAAATAGAATCAGATTCTTGCCAACTTTCCTTAAGAATTTTTTAAAATTTTTTGTAAGTAAAGCAACTTTGTTGCCATCTTCTTCCTCATTTGACATTCTATTGTTCTCTTATGTGGATTTGAGAGCAATAGATTTCTCCTTCTTTCTCGCCATTAAATTCATTTCAAATGCTCGAAAAGTACTCATCAAATCTATAACCTTCATGATGTCTAGATTTTTGCTCTCTTCAATTGCAACAATCTTAGGTTAAAAACGATCAGGAAGAGACCTAACAATTTTTCACACTATAACAGCCTTAGAAATCTCTTCACCAAGAGCAAATGATTCATTAGCAATATCACATAGTTTTGTATAATGTTGGGACAAAGATTCATTTTCTTCCATTCGTATTTGCTCAAATCTAGTTGTAAGACATATGAGTTTATTACGCTTTATATCACCTGAGCCTTCAAATTGAGTTTAAAGAATTTCCCATGCCTCCTTGGAAGTTTCACACGAAGAAATCAACTTGATTTGCTCTATATCACACCCATTGAAAATGGCATGTATTGGAATTGTAACTTGCCAGCAAATTATCCTGAGGTGACTAATCGATCTCGGATTTCAAGGAGATCGTTCCATCATCAGTTTTGACAATAGGAGGAGACTAACATGTAAGAATAGATCTCTAGGCTTTAATATCGAGTATTCTGATGAATGCTCTTATCCTGGTCTTCTAATAAGGGTAGTTGGTTCCATCTAGCAATAGTGGACGAGAAATTGATCCTCTTTCATTGAGAAAGGAAATACTAACAGAAAATAGATCAGAAAGTCCAAAAATCTCACTAAAAATTGAGTAACTCTGCTCTGATACCAATTGAAAGATCTGTTTTATGTATCACTAAATAATTAATTAATTAATTAATTTAATTATGTCGTAACATGTGAATTAAAAATTGTTGCAATGATGAGTGTATATGTTGCAACAAGAACAGAAAAATAAAAAATGAACACAAGACATTTTTAACGTAGTTCGGACCTAACCTACTCCAAGGAGTCACGCCCAGAGATTAAACAAATTGGTAAAATATAAAAGTTACAAACACCAATTGACTAATATAATAAAAGACTCCTTATTTTCAATTGTCGTAATGTGTTGTAACAACTCCACTAATCTTGTTTAGCGAGCTACCCTCGTCTTGTTGATTCTTCATATGTGAACTCTCTTCACTGGTCTGGATCTGTCTCCTCCCGAAGACGTATTGTTCTTCTTCCCTAAGAACAAAATACACTCAAACAAAGTACCTAGAAAACCCTAAAGCTTTCTGTCTCACAATGGCCATAGAACATACTCTATGCCTTACAAATAAAAGCTCTCTCTAAGTATATTTTTCTCAATGAAGTGCATAAATAATTTCTTTGAGTAGTAGAGCTTTTATAGGTGGATTTTAGCCTCCATGGTCGTCCAAGGTAGTATGAATTGGCCGAAATCAAATAAGGAAAGAATTAATAACAAGATCAAAATCTTTCCATAAATGTTGTAATCTGCCAGTTGCAACAACTTTTTGAACAATTACTAGAAAAATATCCAGATTCATGATTGCTCCTTTGATTCGGTTTGGGCACGATTTGGCCAGCTGGAAATCTTCAACTAATTTGCCAAAGATTGATAATTAAGCTAGAAAGTCATATCTCAATCAATATTAATCAAATGCCAAGATTTAAGAAAATTAACCAATCTTTTCTTAAATATCCATAGTTGTTGCAATAGATCAGCAAAATCTGACCACAACAGCTCAGCAAATCAAATCAGTTAACTAATAAAAACTTAATTAATTGATGAATAATCTCCAGTAATAATTAAGGATGAAAATCCTTATGAATTCACTTTAAAAATAAGTCCAAGTTCATTGATTAATAAGAGGCAATCAGATATCAAACAAAGAACAAAAGAATGAGAAAATAATCAATGATATATATGGTAAATATAAAAGAAATTGATTAAAAATTGATAGAAAAATATTCTAAACAGCTATACACAAAATTCCATTTATATTTCACCAATATTATCACCAGAATCATCAAATATGGAAACAAGGCACGTTTAGGCACAATCTAGAAGGTTTCCATATAAAGAAAGTCGCAAGTTTTGTTTGTTGTAGAACAACACTTGTTGTAATAACTTCAAACTTGTTGTAACAACTTCAAACTTATTGTAACAACTTATCCAACTTTTTATCAACTTGAGTTCTCAAAATTTTGCCATTTAGAACGTCAAACTTTTGGACCTAACACCCCTTTTCCATTTTATTAATCTTTTCGTTTTCGTCATTCATGAAAAAAAAAAAAAAAAAGTTCTTAAAAGACAAAAGTTTATAATTAGACTTTTGAATGTGTGTACATATTTACTCAACATGTAGGTCACCCTACTAGTCCATAGTAAACTGTACGCTAAATGAAAATGGGGAAAGTGTTTCATTTTCGATGCATTATTGTGTTTACTTCCGCAATTGGTGCATAAATTTTGGAGAATTTATCCAATAATTGATAAATTCATAAAGTATGACTCAATTTTTTATTCTTTTTATTACTCTCCCAACTCTTTTCCTATACGATTCTTTTTGTTATGGATTTGTAAACATGCCCATAGTCAACAATGTATCGATATTTTATTGTTGACTAACATATTTATTGCTAGTTTGAATGGTTAAATAATTATTTCTTGTGATATTATTTTGCTCATTGTCTATCAGCTATTATTAGAATCTACTCTTAACCTTGAGTACATAATTCCTAAATATCAGTTATATATCATATAAACTCAGTAAAAGGTGGGGAATTTGTGCATTTTATATATATTCTCTAGATTATCTTCTAGAATGAGTCCCAGTAACTCCATAGGGGAGAATTATTCTTGATCCCTTAAATAATTTCTAGGATAATGCTATAGAATGGCTAATTTAACAGCTTGATTCAATTATATTTAACATGTAACTTCCCCCTGCTGAAAATAATCACTGCTACAAAAAGAGACAATCACGGCTGTTAAAAACTACCGTAATTAAAGATTTCACGGCGGTTGATGACCGCCGTAAATGTAAATACTGTTAAAAATCGGCATATTTAATGGCAGTTATCAACCACCGTGAAAGCTAGATCAATTACGGCAGTTCTCGCATAACCACCATAATTGATACGTTCAACGACAGTTATAACCGCCTTTAAATGGATGTTAATGGATGATCAATTACGGCTATTCTATAGGAACTGCCGTAATTGATAATCTTTCACAGCATTTCACGGCGATTACAACCGCCATTAATGGGTTTGTGGTGCCTTTTAACGGTGGCTCATGTGGAATCGCCGTTAAAGGCCCAATTCAGGGGAAATTTTTTTCCCTTCTCCACAGGTAATTTACAAAATCCACACTATAAAAAGTTGCATAAACAATCTCATTCGACTTCTACAATATTCAGACCCAGATAAATTCACAAATAAATGTATACAACTAAAGTTCTATTACATAAATAAATACAAAATAATATATGTATACCACTACCATTTGCAAGTTAATTAACTTAATTTAAGGTCAGACTAATCTATCTAACATACATAAAGTCAATGAATTAGAAATATAACCTAATACTTGAGCATATAACTAACACTTGCGACACAATTCCGATAAATTATACCAATAACTAAGTCCAAGAATATAGTCTAACCAAACAAGACCAATCGTAGATGATTAGTTATGGTTACGGCTCATTCTTCACGCATTTCATTAATGTCGTCCACTGAATAAATTTCTTGGCCGCGACCCTATAAATTTATAAACACAAATCAAATTTAATAACTAAAAATGACAAATACATGTGTAAACTTAAATACTTTTAGACAAACAAAATAAAGTATAAAGATACTTAAATTTGATCCAACATAATGCACTGGATTATTATCCTTCACAAAGTCTCGCATCATATGCAAGACATAAAACCCACTCTTCATAATTGGGTTGAGATGGACACTATGATTATAAGGAAAACTATATATAGTTAAAATATAAAAACATCAAAAGATTAATAAGTACATATTATAATCGTTATAGATCATACCTTAATTGCATACCACTTTGGTCGTTGTCCCCTTTTTTACTTGTCCGCATTATATATTTGGAATGCACTAAAAGAAAATATATGTCATATTACTAATGGATTAATTAGATAAACATATGTTAGGTATATTATATTATAAACTACACTGACCAATTTAAGAGATTTTGGGCATTCTGTATTGGTCATTGTCCAAGTGAATCAAAGAAATAAATATTTTCTTATACCACATTAATCACCATCAACATCTAATATTGCCTATTCAAAGTAATGTAACTAATTATAACTACGAAAAAACATAAACAACTCAACTATATAACATTTTAGTTAAATGACAAATGTGAGAATGGAATAGAGTTTCTAGCAATAACCATCTAATACCGAGAATGTAGGACCAAAAAATTAAACCTCAATACAATAAACAAGTATAACCTCTAGTTCCAATTTAGAATTCTTACTCGAACTTTGTTCATAAGTCGTACTCTTGTTGACAGTGGCACACTTTTCCATGTCGTATAAATAAGCGGTATAAGATCTCGAACTTGCTGGCCTATCTCATTGTTGAACTTTTCCGCATTAGCACAAACTGATTTCCAAGCCTCAATATCAAACTCCACTGATAATGGTTTTCCACTATTTTTTTTCTATGGCTTTCTCCAATGCCAACCCTCCAAAAGTTTTTCGAGTATTCCTCTTTACAGGTGCTATTGAAAAAAAATGCTCAAGTTAATACAATATTTTGTATAATGCACAACCTAAACCATTTATACTTAGTAAATTAAATATGTTACCGAATTGGCAGTTAGCATTAAGTTGAGTGGGGCCGCGTGGAGGCTCTGAGCCACCTGCATATCCAGCACAAGTAGCAACAGACCTAACCATGAAGCAACCTGTAAGATATATTAGTAAAACATTATTTATCACTACAACATAATCAATAAATGGTTGCAGTATTTTTAATAATATACATTTTACTTACAAACAAAGCGACATTATATTTGGTCCTCGCTATCGTTATTAATTTCTTCCAACTCATCACTACTAGTTTCACAATCAGATTTATGAATTTCCTCCAAAGGTTCATCATCGTTATATTCCTCTAGTGTGTCATCTAACTCAATGTCATCATCAATGAAGGTGTCATCATGTTTCACAATCTTGAAGATGTTTTCCTCATTTTCAACAGCTTGTGGTTGGGCATCATTGCGATTATAAAGAAATGTATCTAATTCAGGCAAATCAACTACTAGGCAAAAATTTGACGAATTGTCATTTTGTAAAACCTCAAAATCATTTGTAACCACGTCACCATCATTTGTATTTGGTTTCGGAATATCCCATATGTTGTGATGTCTAAAAGCATCATTGCAATTATAAAGAAATGTGTCTAACTCAGGCAAATCAACTACTAGGCAAAAATTTGACAAATTAACATCTTGTAAAACCTCAAAATCTTTCGTAACCACGTCACCATCATTTGTATTTGGTTTTAAAATATCCCATATGTTGTGATGTCTAAAATGTTCCACAACTTTCTAACGAGAACCATTTAAGATATCATCGACATAAAACATTTGTTGCACTTGGGAGGCAAGTATGAATGGATTATTTTTGTACCACTCAGCATCAATGCACACACTGCCGATATTATTTTTGCTATGTTGTATTCTTTTCTTTTTTGGATTTATGTCGAACCATTTGCACCTAAACAATATAACAGAATAACCTTTAATGTATGATAGCTCTAAGACTTCCTCTAATACCCCATACTAGGTGTTATCTTCAGTCTCAGCCAAAAGACCAAGTCTGAGATTTCAAGGATCTTATTTTATTATTGGCCACATATCATCTATTTTTCTCCAAGCAAGAGAATCTGCTGGATACCGAAGTTTTCCATCTTTGATTCTTTCTTCATTATTCCATATCAAACTTTTAGCATGTTCTTCATTCCGAAATAATCATCTAAATCGAAAAAAAGGTGAAATATACTACAACACTTTCACTGGGACCCTTTTCTTCTCTTGGTTAGAGTGTTTCATAACCTTCCATCTCGAACTTTTGCACATGGGGACAACTACTTGCATTTGCAAACTCTTTGTGATATAATATACAATCATTTGAACAACCATGTATCATTTCATATTCCATGCCCATTGAGCGTAATATTTTCTTGGTCTCATACATAGAAGTAGGTATGTTGTTATTTTCTAGGAATACCTCTCTTAATAATGGAAGCAATTGAGAAAATCCATTATCGCTCCATCCATTACGAGCTTTTAAATTGTAAATCCTAACCAAAAATGACAGTTCCGTGATTTTTGAACCAGTATAGAGATCTTTCTTTGCATCCTCCACTAATTTCATGAATTCATCCGAATGATTAGCAAAGTTTTCTTCAACATCATTAACCATATCTACCGGATGATTTTCGTATTCCTCGGAAACATATTCCTTTCGAGCTCTATTGTTAAGAAAATTTTCTTCACGTCCAGGTCCTCCATGCCATATCCATCTCGTATAAGATGTGTCTATTCTATTAAAAAATAAATGTCTACTTACGTCGACATCTCTCATATAATTAATGTTACCACACTTAACATATGGACATGCAGTTATATTAGGATCTACACTATTTTCTTTGGCATATCTTAGGAAATGTTCAACCCTATCTTCATACTCTTTTGACAATCTACTCTTTGTCACCCAACTTTTATCCATTAGTAATCACTAAAATTCTAACTAAAATTCAACAGAGTTTCCGCTTAAAAATTAACTAATCCCCTGCAAAAAACAATGCATACCACCAATCTGTACTTCAAACCCAAGTCAATGTATCACATTTCAACTTGGTAAACCTCCAAATTCATCTCATTTCATACTTTGTATTAAATTAACAAAGTTAGTAACTTAACAACTAACTAATTTTGTTAATAATGGTTATTTTTTTTCAACTAAGGATTATGTAAATTCAAAATATTGTCTACCTAAAATTAGTAACTATATAATCTATCAAATAAATAATAATATACATATTACACATACAGTAAAATCATATAAAATTAAGCAAAATTAAGCAATTCATGACAATGTGGTCACATTAATAGACTATAATTGTTAATGACTATTAAAAAAAAAACATAATAACATACATTTCATTTCACTTTCTATAATTAAAAGAAATTTTGGATTAAATAAAAATAAAATAAAATTACCTCAAAGTGACCTAAAATCCAACAATACTCCAAAATTTGATGCTACACTTGCTATACCTGTTTAAATTAAAACTTAATACAATCAAAAACTATACAAAATCACAATCACATTTGATATAAAAACAATTCGGATTAAATAAAAAATTTAAAAAAAATAACTCCAAGTAACCTAAAATGCAATAATACTATAGATTTGATGTTAAAATTGATATTTCCGACCAAATTAGACCCTAAAATAACCAAAAACTATACAAAAAAAATAATATTACACATTACTCGGAAATTATAGCGGTTAATCATAAAATTTTCTAAACAAATTCTAGGTTAAAAAATTGTTAAAATACAAACAAATCATAAAAAATTCAAGCATATAAAGCTTACCAGGTCAAATGAAATGATTTAAGCTAAATGGAGGTGATTTTGACTAGAAAACGGGCCAGAATAGGAGCTGCCGTGCACGGAGGAGCGGAAGACAAACAGTTCGATGGCTGGAAGAAGGAGGAAAAGAAGAAGAAGTGAGGGCCGAGATGGTCTCAGCCCTCTCTAAATGGTCTTTAATGGCAGTTCTGTTAGAACCACCATTAAAGCCTTCTTAATCACATTTTCAGCGGTTCTGGTCCAACCGTCGAGAAAAAAATTTTAAAAAAATTAGCCTTTCTTGCCGGTTGGGCCAGAACTACCGAGAAAGGCCCTCCGATCTAGTATAATGGCGATCCTCTATGAACCGTCGTTAAATGCCAGCCGTTAAATCTATCGTTTTTTGTATTCAAGAGCAAGAGGGAACATAAATTGAAAGTCAAGAGTGAACAAATATATGAATATACACAAATTTAGATAGGCCGATTAGATAATCATTTAATCATCAATATAGAATATAAATCTAAGAGTATATCTATCTCATTGGATAATTAAGTTATAAAAAAATGAAAAAAAAAGTATAAGTATGTATAAACGTACCTAAGCAACCTAGATTGGTCACTGTGTACCCTCTGATCTTGCTTCACCATTTCTTTGGATTAAACAAGGTAACTGGTTTATTTATTATTTAAATTTTTAAGAGATAATCGAGAGATATTAAATGAGTAAGAAATGAGATTTGAGAGTAGCTGCACGTAGTGGAGTCTAGAGTGCATCTTGAGGTTAAACTGAACAGTCTGAATTAGCAGGGGTATAACTAGAAGACTTGGACATGGGAGATAGAGATGTCGATTGGGAAACTAGAGAATATATGGGATTTTAAAAAAGAAGTACATGTATACGAACCCCTCTTTTTAAATAATTTCATACGGTATTTTTCAGAAAAATACCAATTTTTTTCCATTTTGTTCCTCTCGCTACAAGAAAATTGGTCCTTAGAGACGAAAATTTTCGTATCTAAATCATTTGTTTTCGTCTCTAAAATGATTTAGAGATGAAAAATATTACGTTAATCGTCTTCTCTACTTCGTCGTTGCTAAAGGTTTCAGAGACAATTTTTTTTCTGTCTCAAATTGTTTTACTTTTCCGTCTCTAAAGTATCTACCTAGTTGATGGATTATTTTGTCAAGCAAATGTTTTAGGGACGATATTACTGTAAAAATTTTCTCTCTAATAGACTTTTTTTTTGCATTTAAAATTATTTTAAAATGATTTCAATTTTAACTTATATTGATATGTTCCTAATATTTCTCCAATCTATATATTTATCTATAAATTACAGCTAGTACTATTTTTTTTTTTTTTAAGGAATCCTGTACTAATATTTTATATAGAAGAAATTAATTAAAAGAATATTTATAGACTTATAGTGAAATATGTCATACCTACCAAAAAAGGAAAATATCATGAATACGATAAAGAAACACGATAATATCTCTAAAACATGGTAAAATTCATACATTAATTAACAAGAAAAATCTCCCAAAAACAGATAAGTAATACTAAACTAATTAATCCCCATCGTCTTCCATACGTGGTTCTGGCTCATCAAATCTTGGGGGCAGAGTTGGTGGAGGAGGGATATCAATGTGAGGTAGTGCTGATCGTAAAATCTCATAGAGTAATTGGCTATAATTTGCTTGTTGTTGATTAAAAGCCATCTATTGTGCTATCCAATGCTCCACCATAGGATATTGTGGAGGACATAATGACGAAGTCGTAGAGGTGAATGAGCTAGACTCCCTCTGTTTCATAGACATACCCTTGAGTGGTGGACCTATTCCTTTGGCAGGTCTAGGTTGATAACCAAGTATACGCTCCATGATCTGCCCCTCAGTCAATATCGGCTGTGAGGAGTCCATCGAGGCAGAAGAAAATAAACTTGCCGTAGATTGATTTTTGCGACTGCGATTCCTTAAGCTGAACTATCTCAACTAAAAGTTAAAAAAAGAGAACAATGAATATTTCATAACAGCAACAAATAAAATCCCAACATGTACATCAATTTTTAACCCAAGTCGTGGAATTTCTCAATGGCACATGAAATAGGGAATTTTTAGTCCCATAGCTTGCTAGGCAACATTGCATAATTATAATGGTGCAACATTTATGTATGTATCATTGGAGATATAATTAAAAAGTTTATATGAGTTCTAGAAACATTTGTGGAAATGAATTAGCAACCAACAAAGCTGATCTGCCATATTCTTATGACTGCAATGGGATGAATAATTTTCTCTCAATCAAACTAAAAATATATAACACTAGCTACTATATATCTTACAGTAATATGCTAGTCATTGGAATATGAAACCTATAGAATATACTGATTTGTAATTTTCTCTCATCAAGCTATGTTTAATTACATGGGTAAATGAGTACAGTACCACAAAATATAAATAAAAAATCAGTGACCAACCCAACTTGACACTAATGCAATTTAGGATTTTCAGCATTTAAGAATAGAGAAATAAATTACTTCAGTTGAGTCATTAACAATATCAACAATACTAGTACCATCTTTTAATACTTCACAACAAAAAAATGAAATGAAAGATCTTTAGCCCCACCTTCTAGTATAGTACAATAAAAAACTGTTCTGCTCAGTTTCTATTTTTTCTTTTCATTTCCAATAATTACTCCATTGTTGTTAGTCAAATAGGAATTTATTAACTAGTATATACTTACATCTTAGCATGTGCAACCTCTTTCGTCCATCCTGTCGGAAACCTATGGTGTATGTCCTGAAAGTGGTCAATCAAACTCGGTAGCTCATTTGTCATTGGATCCCTCTAAAACAATATTTATAAATCAGATATGCAGAATGATTACTATCTATTGTATTCTATTATACAGGTGTTTACCTTTTTATATCGTTGTGACGAAAAAGAACTAGTCCCTTGAAGACTTTGATATTCTTTTTTCGATCTATTCTTAGCATTGATCTTTGACCGTTTCTACAAATAATGGTACCAATTAGAGTCAATTATATATCAAGAACAATAATTAATTATAAATAATATTATACTAACCTTTTGTTTTTCACAACCCGAATAATCACATAATTTCTCCCATTCTTCTGTAGTCTTCACACTTTTTGGAACTTTAGTCTTTGGTGCATCACTGTTCTTCTTTCCTTCCTTGTCCTTATAATGCCATTGCTTAAATCGATTAGATGCCTCTCGATCAATCCCTTGGATGATTTCTTCTTTTCCAATATCAAATACAAATTTTTCCTAAAGCAAGATAAAGAGATGGCTACGAAGTAATTTGAAAGGTCTAAAAATACTTACGATGCCAACATTATACAGCCAAAAAGAAAAGAATGGAAATGACAAATGCTGCCATCATACTATGGAGAATAAATGAAATAAATGCTAAATGAGTCCATCAAAAAAAAAATAGGGAAAACTTAAAGGAGAATCAATGAGAAAGAAGTTAATAAATCCAAGCAAAAGTGCTTTCTTTCTTTTACAACCACCAAACAATTTAACAATTTCTTTTTCCAGAATCAGGATCATATAAATCACTTAACCTGGCTTTATGGGAGACCCGACCATCAGCTTCTGACATAGTAGGCTCATGTGCATGTGTACTCCCAGTCGTCTTCTGACATATTGTCGATGAAGATGGAGCCATGGAGGCGTGGGCTCCGGTATCAGTCATGTGTGAAAAGCTGGAGGCGTGGGCTCCGGTATCAGTCTTTAGTGAAAAGCTGAACGCATAGGTAACGACATCACTCCTTCTTCAATAGACAGAGGCATGGATTCCGGTCTCGGTCCTGGATCTAAAAATGGGGCGTTGGTTCCGATCTATTTACTAGCTGTAAATATGGAGCTGTGGATTCTGGTATCCACTCTGATGTTGATACACAAACAGCACTGTTCTGCATCTTACGCATAATATCATGACTATGTGCAAGAAATTTAACTCCATTAACCACACATCCAAGAAGTAGTAAATTTTCCACCTATTTCAATTACAACAAATATTAAAGTTCATGTCATATCATAAAATATGCTACAACTACTAAGGATAAACAAGTTTATGTTTTTCTGAAACCATTCTGAAAACTCTAATTCTTAGAGAAGATTCAAGTTTGATACCCACTTCTCCTCTAACTCTCTCTTGTGTTGACTACATAAGGAGTATATTGCAATCGTTACCATTATGATGGAATGATTAATTAGTAAAAAAAAAAAAAAAAAACCCAAATTATTATCAATATAAAACTTACTCAAGATAGGGCTGTAATTCTGGGCAATTGTTCATGATGTAACATTCATTTCTTCCGACGATTGTCTAAAAGGATAACTTTTTTCTTTCCAATTGGATGACATACATGTTGAAAAATTGAAAACTGTCGTTTTGGAGCACTGAATCTTTCATCTTGATTTCTCTCTAATCTATTAAATTTTGTCTCTATATCATGCAAATACATAGAATAAAATGTCAATTCTTCATATTTACTATGTATGCTTCAGCAATGGATCCTTCTGGATGTGCTCGATTTTTCATATACTGCTTAAAAGTTTTGAGTAATCATTCAACTAAATAAATCTATCGAAAATAAATTGGATTCTCTAGCATCGCCTCTTGTGGTAAGTACAATACTAAGTGAATCATAATACAAAACAATATGGAGGAAATATTCGCTCAAGTTTGCAAAGAATTATAATAATGCTCAATTTTCCTCAGAAAACTTTTCGGGAATCAGAAATCTCAATATCCTGAACAATAATTGGACACAAACAAAAAAATCAAAACTAAATATATGCACACATATGTATTTTGCTGGAATCAAAATTATATATAATTGAGAAAATAAGACTTCATATACATGAGAATAATCAAGAAAAACAGAGATAGAAATGCCAAGGAAGCAAAATTCAAGTCTATAACATCAAATTATTCGATACAAAAACTTGATCTAATACAATCCAAACAAAACTGATTTTTTTTTAAAAAATCGAATCCAAACTAAAGCCTGATAGAAATGCTAAGAAAATCATGATAATGATGATATATCCCAAATACACAAGTATTCAATCCACTTGCACAGCAACCCAATTGCACAAACTCAGATTTGGGGAATAAACCCAATTGCATGTCACGTTCTCAGATTTGGGGAACAAAGCCAATCGACATAGACAACATAATGTTCAGATATAGATTTAATGGAATTCCACTCCTAAAAAAAATGCAGAGGCACAAATTAGCATAAAAAATAGGCTCTAGGTTCTGAAAAATTATAAATATATAGCAAACCCAGACAAAAAAAATCAAGGAAACAACCAATTTTTCTAATCTTCAAATATAATTTGAATCTCCTAATTGCAAAAGAATTCCGTAATTTGAACTTTAAATCTCTAAATATCTATTTTCGAAATCATTTTCTCGACAACCAAATAGTATGAGCTTCAGAAATAGTTGTATATACATACTGGAATGTGAAGAACTTTATGCCAGAATGTGCAAAGCTTTATACCGGAATTTTCACTTGAGATTTTCACCTGAGCTCGATCAGTGAACCCTTCACCTTCAGGTGTAAACAACTCAGACTTTAAATATGACACGTGTTTTGGCACAAATTTTATTAGTCTAATAAATTTTTGGCACCAAAAAGAAAGCGGGAATATTTGGCTACTCCCTCCAAAATTTACAAAGACGAGATTGAAAGTTTTGTCTCTAAAGCATTTACAAATCTGATCAATAAAAGAAGTATCAAAGCTTAGTTTGGCAGCTAAAAAACTAAATATGTATAGAGACCAATATTTAAAAAAGTTTCATCTCTGTTACCTTTGCTCTGTATACGAATTTTAGGAGTCTATTTGGCTAAACTTTTAGATACAAAAATATAAAAAACTTTCATATCTATATCCATTTCTGGAAAGTTTTGTCCCCAAAAACTTTTAGAGACGAAACTTTGAAACTTTCGCTCTAATTGATGTACTATAGATACAAAAAATTTTCTTCTCTAAATATTCCATATCAAAATACTACTTTTCTTGTAGTGTCTCTTTCTCTCCCTTTATCATGCTCAGATTTGATGAGCTCAATAGCCCACTCAACGTCGAAGACGAGTTGATAACATTGACAATGAAGCCGATTAATGCTTTGGAGTCCTACAAGAACGTCGACGATGAAGCCAATTGGAGCTTTGGAGTTCTACAAATGAAAGGAGATTGACCAATGTCACCTGCTTGCCCAGAAGAGGGAATGTCATCGTTGAAAACCTAGATGAGATTATGAGGTACAACCATCAAATTCTTGCTTCCATTCATTGTAGCTAATATTTTAGTAGTCTCTGTAGTTTTCCTCTAATTTTTGAGTTATAGACAGTCTAAATCTGGTCACTTTGCCACTTTTATATGCCCTTCTCTCTCTCTATATATCTTAAAGAATTTTCATGAAATGTAACATTTTTGAAATATCGTAGCACATCTTTTTGAGATTTAGAATAATTGTCATTGTCATTATTATATCTTTTTCTAAAGCTATTGATCTGTAATTTCACATTGATTTTATTCTTGCCTATTTGTTACATTGTATGAATATGTTATAGTGAGGCTACTAATTCTCGTGAATAAATTTTGGTTCAATAAAAAATGATGTGGTTGGTATTGTTTAGTGGTTTTGCTCGATTTCTTAGATTGTCTTTTTCACATTTGTATGCCCAGACATATAATTATTGATTGTTATGTGGAAATTTATCGCATATATCATGCAACTCCATCTAAGATTATTATGAAAGAGCTTGTATTGTTTCAATTTGGGATTTTCTTTTCCTTTCTTTCCTCTTTTTCGGTTTATGTTTCATTCTTGACATGTTGTTATTCTAAAAATTGGTTTTGGCTTATCAGGTTGTCTGGAAATAAACTCCTATAAGTCTATGGATTAAGAAGAAAGGAGCCTTATCTACTTTGTTAGAGAAAATCGAACCAAGATTTGCTTCTAGCTAGTAGAGATTTATAATCTCAATGGTTGAAAGTCAAGATAATTTCCCAATAATGATTTATTTATAAGATTATGGTGTTTGGCTTTCGTAATTTAATTCCTTATGCAACTTAATTTTAAGTTTAGGCTAGGTATATTAGAGGTTTGTAGTCTCAAATCTAAGACACCATTAATTTGTTCGATCTAATCAACGTGTCTATAGCGCACCAGTGAGCACCTCAGGTGAAGAAACAAGCCTTAAGACGATCAAGTGGCATGTCTTTCTGTGGTAATAACAGCAGCAACAACTGAACTTGAGTAAATAAAGGTAACACCTCTAATCGAAATAGTCCTCCTAATACCACTCAGCCTACTAGAGCAATGACTAGTGGAAGTAAATGCTTTGGGTATAGAGAAATAGGTCACAAGCAAGTAGATTGTAAGAAGTCTGGCAAGAGAGCTTTATTCAGTGAACTCGGAGAAGTAGAGGATGGTGTGGAAATTGGTGAGGAGCCAACTTTTGATGATTATGGTGACACAGTAGAAGATGAATTAATAGAAGGTGATACTGGACTACTACTAAAGTTGTGACTCTCTTATTTGACCTCTCGGGTTATGGAAGAGGAGATGAAAAATTTGGGACTGGTGACTATGTTGCAAGAAAATGAGACAAGTGTTGAGATAGCCGTCCTAGATGAACTAAAGACATTTATTAAAGATAAGATTTATATTTCAAAACTTCTAATACAAGAAGTAAATGTCAACACGGTTGAAGATACTGAGGTAGAACTAGTTAATAAGGTAGTTCTCTCTTCTACTTTCTTCACATTTGATAACAATGACAAAGAGATCAGCACAAAAGATAATTTTGAATCAGATGGTATTATGTTGGATTTTGATTTAGAATAACAATTTGGCTGTGATTCTAAAAGAAAAATTGATGAGAAAAGTAGACAAGTGAGTCATAACTTACTTTCTGGTCTTGAGATTAATAAAGAAGGGTTTGCTTCTTATTCGATATATTTGCATCTAAGAAGCTTGCAAGCAAACTTCTTTAGTGAGGATGGTCCTTTTCATAATTTATTGTTCTTGTGGAGGAAAAGAATTAAGCTTGAAGATGTTGATATGTTTTGTGGAAAGTTTGTGAAAGATTATTTTGATGTTGTATCAATATTAAAGATTATCTTGTTAGCACTGTGGATATGGGATACATTAAAAAGAGTCTATTCTGCTAGGATATATCAAAATCATATGAAAAAGAAAAAGTTATATCCACTGAATGAATTTCTGACATTGCAATCACACATTAAAATGATAGATGTTTTTTGTTTCGAGGAGATTCGTCAGATGAAGATACCATTAGAAATTCGAAGATGAATTTTCTCCACCTTGGGGTGTATGATGCAGCATGCAAAGAGGAGGAGTTTTTTACACGTTATGACCGATCCTAAAAATTGGCATTTTAGGTAGACTAAAAATGACTTTCAGTCGGCCGAAAAAACCCCCTAGAAATGCAATTTTCTAGGGAAGAATCGGTCGACCAAAAATGACTACGAGTTGACCAAAAGTGCGATTCCTGCAATTTTTTTCAGCATTTTAGTTACCCTTTTTTGGTGTTTTAACTTTATTTTGTTGCCTTTTTTGAATATTTTATTATTTAAAACTAGAGTTTCGTATTTTTTTTAGTTCCCTATATATTGTAAGTCTTAGGGCACTATTTTGGAGCAGAGTTGTTTAGAGTTGTTTGAGTTTAATAAAAACTATAGAGAGTTTCTCTTTTCTATCCAAATTTATGGTATTCTTGAGAGAATCAACGGTTGATTGAAGCTTATTTTCTAAAATTCATGAGCGAATCAACAGGTTATAGTAGGTTGTCCCCAATTTTTCGAAATATCTTTCTCATCAAAATACTTCTGTTACATCAAGTCTAGTCCATATATAAGCAGCCACATTCTGGAAACAAAAATTATAGCCGAAAAATAAAAATAAAAAATAAATTAAAGAGAAGAACCTGAGAGATTCGAAGAATTGCTAATCTTCGGCTCAAACTACAGAGCAATGATCAAGGGAGCTGGGTGCCTCCTTGACTGGTCTCTAGGAAGTAGTTGTATATGGGGAATTTTAGGGTTTCAACATTTGGGTATGTGGGAGATGATGGATAATGTATTGGATGAGTATAGGGATTTTTCATATCTGAAACAAATTTTCCCTCTTTTTTAATTTTGATTTTTGTTCCAAACTTTTGAGTGTGTGGAAGATGATAGTTAATAGGAAGTTGAATGAGTCTACAGGTTTAATTTTTCAGAAATAAGTTTCCCTCTATTTTCAATTTTGTTTCTACTATTGAATAATGTAATACTAACTTATAACAGTCCACATTGAGTCATGAAATGAAGATAGGAGTAACATTAAAATTAAAAAAAAGAAGTTATAATTTACTTTTTAATCTAGCAAATATGAAAAAAGCCATGACTAATTATGCTATTAAAAGAAGAAATGATAACCTCTTTTAAAGAATGCTATCATCATATGCAATAAAAAGCTAAATTTGCTGTAGTAATAAATCTTATACAAAAAAGAATGCTATCCTCGTATGCAATAAAAAGCTAAACTTGATGTAGTGGTAGATCTTATACACAGATATATTTGATCTTGTTCAATGACACAAATCTTCTAGATCTAGCTCAATCTCAAAACTTTCAGATCTAGTTAAAAGAACAATAACCACATGGATTTAGAATAATCAAGTGAAAGAAAAATTCTATAAACTTATTATGCATTTTTTTATCACATTAATTATGTCAACTTTACATGTTCTGATGTAATTCCCACATGATTTTAATTTACTCTCAAGTTAAAAATCGTACTATATATATAATAATTAGCTAGGTACATATTATTACCACACATTTTCCCAGTATGCTTCCCTTAATTAATTAGGCTATATTTCACTACATATATACTGAGAAAGTGAGAATTACAGTTTCGTATTATTGGTCATCCATCCCATTACATCTTTTTCAAAAAATAAATAAGGAAAAGGAGTACACAATCGGCATGTCTTTATAATTAGAAATCAAGTAATAAATGAATGCTCTGGTGAGATCATAATGAGTCCTCAAATTATCTGTCCCAGTTACTGATGATCACGTGGTTGGCTAAGAGCAGTTGCAATAAGTTGGACATGCTTGGTCGGTCGAGGTTATCACGTGTCAAACACTGAAAAATTATGAAAAACAGTGCAATTAGCCTTCCTAATATTCTTATCAATATTCGAAGAAGTGAGTTGACTCAAATAGTAAGAGCACCCACTACTTAAAATTTCGGTCCTAATTTGGCGTCACACTGAAGTAGACATAAAAACCTATTATCCCTAATAGGTGGGATGGGGATTGAGTAATAATATATATTTTTTTTTAATTTATAATAAGTAGAGATTATTAGTTAAATCCCACATTAATTTAAAATAAAAAAAATGCTCTTGTCAATATTCTTTGTTTTCTCCTTCAGGATAAAGTTCACCTAGGGTGACAGTGTGACACATACGTTTTGCAAAGTGTGACACATACGTTTTGCATAAATACCGTACTCTCGGTGGGAACCAATTTTGTTATATGTGTTGATAATTACATGACCAATTAATATTAATAAACTTACCATATCAATCATTCCTCAATAGTGATAGTTAGGTGATATTCTTATGTACATTTATGAAGGATTTTGGAATATTAATTTTGACTCTTTTTTTTAAAACATGTGATAAAAGGAGGAACTACTTATAAATCACTTATAAAATTAGGATTTTTATTGCCACATCATTTAATGAAAATTTTAAAATTCTAAAATTAATCCCAACACGACTTTAGTCGAAAAAGTAAAAAATGAATGAAGTGGCACGAGAATGGTAGCTAACTTCGTTCGAGTGAAGTCGAAATTATTTGACTATGGTCGAACGATGGCTCAATCTCGGTCACAAATTGATCGGTATAGGCAGAAAATGCAGTAGTAAAAAATCAATTACTGGTACCCATGACATTGCTCTATCTAAATAGTTTCACTGAAAACTATGTTTTTACTATATATAAATGAAGAAACAGAAGAAAAGGTTTTTTATATATCCCAAACAATTAATCGATCAAACAATTATATATACTAAATATTATGCATATTAATAATTACAACAATATCAGAGAGAAAATTTTAGCTCAAAAGCTAATTTGTAATATTAGCATGAGACTTCAGTACATGCAACTATGAGAGATAATATTAGCTAGACTTTTACTCCATGGAATAACTATTCATGTGCTATATATATATATATAATAATTCTAACTACTATATTCATATATATACATATGTTACAGAGAGATAAGAGAGAGAAAGAGAGAGAGAGAGAGAGAGTTTGCTGAGGATTATGGATCATGTTTGCAGTACTAATGCAATAGGAATGGATCAATATGATCAAGATCAGTCTGATCATGTTATATCAAGCATGGAAAGAAAAGAGATTAACAATAAGATTATTGAAGGGCCGTACTTGGTATGGGAAGATATAACAGCGGTGGCACCAAACCTGATGAGGAATAATAACAAAGCAAGAAAACTGCTAAACAACCTAAGTGGATATGCGCAACCCAATCGGATTATGGCTCTCATGGGTCCTTCTGGCTCAGGAAAATCCACCCTACTTGATGCCTTTGCAGGTAATACCATTTCTCTCTTCTCTTGTGTATGCGTATATATATATATATATATATAGATATATTCCTCTTCCGAGTTTATTTACTCTTTTTTTTCGGGGGGTTAAGTTTTATAGTCGATTTAGGTTGGTTATTGATCCGAGTTTTTCCCGCAAGTACTGCTTTAGGTTGCTAGCTCTTGAGTACTTTTTTTTCTTTAAATTATCTGTGTTGTGCTTAGAAAAACTTAATTAATTTCCAGATTAATTAACATATATAAGTGTACATATTTACAATTACAATATATATATGTTTTAAGAGCGAAATATTTTTTTTTCTAGTAATGTAAGAGCGAAGTTTTTTATTTTTTATTTTTTATTTTTTATTTTTTGAGAGAAATGTAAGAGCCAAGTTAAACTAGCCTCAAACTTTTTCTTTTGCATATCTTGAATGCTGAACATTTTATGATCTGTACGTACTATATGTACTCCGGTTTCTAGTCAGCTTTTTTTCCCCTTCCCTGAAAGAATCATGAATTATATATGGATCTGACCGTCGAAATTTGAAAAGAAAAAGGAAATACAAAAGTTCTGTGCTAGCTAGCAGCTTAATCTTGAATTTCATGGTCGTACATATTTACGTGCATATCTTAATTATAATTTGGAGTGTTAAAAAAAAAACTAACAAATTGCGAAACCGATTATGAATTGAAGCCAATTCAAACTAAATTGTTTGGTCTTTCTAGAAAGTTAGTTGGTATGTTTATTTTGGAATATTTTATCAGTCGAATGTGTGAAAAAGATCAAACTTACTGCCAATTAAATCGAGCAAGCAAAACCGCTAAAAAAGATCGTATATAAATATATGATTTCTTTTTTCATATTTTTTTTATGTCCTTATTATTAACTATTTTAGGATTTTGATTATTATTAATTTTTTTATTTAGTTTGTATGTTGTTTATATAAACTTAAGTCATAATTTTTTGTTTAAATGTTATATAATTTAACATCATGAAATCAACTTTTACGGTCGACCAAAATTGTATTATCTATATGTTTAAACCAACCAAACCATTAATTATATATATTTGGTTTGGTCTAGTTTGGTTTCTTTCTAAACTTTTTAACAGCCCAAATAGACTTCAACTTATTCTGGTTAATAGTTTTCATAATTCAAATACTGAGGTAAACATTTATCTACAATGATCAAAAGTAATTTAGCGAAAGGTCACTGGAGTTTTCTTATGATTTTATTTTTAAGATAGGACCCCGCATATAATAATTTAGGGTACTGCTTAAGATCACAGGGATCATTTAGCATTTTTTATTTTCACTAATTAGCAGAAAAGAAGAAGATTGATAATCACACGTCTATTTACTTTTTTATTTTTATTTTAAAGGAAAAGAAAAGCTTATAGTCATTTTACGCATTACTCTAATGAAGCCAATTAATACATTTTACGCCTTCAGTACGATATAAACAAGTACTGATTAAACGCCATAAATTTATGAGTACGTAGCAAATTGATATGTATGGTCATTATTATGAAGCACAGTTTGCAATAAACAATAATTTCGTTTTTTTTTTTTTTTTTTGCCTTTTTTAGTAAAAACTACAAAGAACATGCATGCATGTTTCACACTCACATTAATAAGTTTGGCAAATACTTAAATGCAACGTCTCAGTCCCACTGAGTACGTACGTAAGGACCAATAAATTGGTTTGAAGCTACCTAATCGAGTGGCCTAGAACGAAAGTTGACTTTCGTATCATCATTTGATTCAATTCTCATTGGGGACCTTTAAACTTAGCTGCAGTCTTCTTCATCTTCCTTCTTCACTTTCGTATAAATGCTTATGGATACCCTTTACTCCATATGGGCCGAGATGCCGACAGCACGTGTAATGGATAAGCCGAAGGCTTAACTTATTAATTAATATTTTAATAGTTTCCACTTGTTTTTTTTTTTGGTTAAAAAATCAAAGGAATCATATAAAAAAGAAAAATTGGCTTACTTATTAAAAAACAATATTTTTATATTTTCCTCTTGTTTTGTTTTCTTTTGTTTAAAAAATCGAAAAATGATTAAAAACAATTCTCAAATAAACCTAAAATTCAATTTTTTTTTAAAAAAGTGACAAAAAGGAAGCCTTTAATTTTTTTCTCAAATATTTTTCTGCAAATAACATAAAAATAATATTCACTTTAAAAAAAGAAAAGAAAAGAGAAAGCGACAAAAAGAAAGCCTCTAATCTTTTTTTCTGAAGAACTTTAAATCTTCATTATTAATTAATTCACTCTTAAATAAAAAAAAATAAAAATGAAGTGACAAAGGAAGCCTCTTCACTCTATGTTTGATAGAGAGAATTTTTGGAAGCGTGGAGTGGGAGGGATAGAGGGATAGATATCCTAACTAGTTTATATCGAAACTTTTATACTAATATATAGTAAGTAAATTGTCATCATTCACTAATTTCACTAATATTATATTGTTACAAAAAAAAATATTAAATGTTATGTTTGGCACATATTATGGCAATTTGTAATGTGAAAAAAATTAATCAAATTCTAAAATTTGAGATATGATATATTTAATGCCAAACTTGATATATACTAATTAAATGATAAAATTTGGCAGATGACTCCGGTGCCAAACTGTCACGGAACATATAGCATATACCAAATTTAGCACAAGAAAGTAATATACAAAAGTACATGATTTTTGTGTTCTATGTTAAACTATAGCATTATCGCATAAATAGCTAGGCAATACATTATAGATGATCTAACTCTTTAGAGTACTTGTATCATTTAGTTAACTAATGTTATTGAGTCTCTCTTCGATCCTAACAGGAAGACTATCTCCGAACATTAAAATGACGGGCAATGTTCTTGTTAAAGGAAAGAAAGGGAGTGGAAATTGTGGAGGCATTGTAAGTAGAATATTTTGCTAGCTAGGATTTGAAGCTAATTTTTAATAGTTCTTTTGCTTTTAGTATTTTAAATGCTTCTTATTATTGCCTTCTTCCCTTTAAATATATTAGAACTTGAAATATATATATATATACTAAAGTTTAAAAACATATCATCACACTACTCTCCTTTAATTGGCATATATACGAGTATTTTAAAAAAAATTAAATGTATGTACGTTAATAGTAGTGAATATTTTTAAACTTTTTCAGATTTAGATGAATGTATATATGTCGATTAAGGCTAACTCAATTAATTTAGGATTATTGGCATGTGTGTGAGTATGTAGGAAGGAAGAGAAGAGAAGAATGAAGGGTTAGAATCCTAATAGAGAAAAAAATTGCTTTAAGCCCAAATTAAAAAACAAAAAATAAGTTTTACATATACCTAGCTATCATATTCATATGTAATGATGATATAATGATTTGATTCTCTCTTGCTCAACCCACCTTAACGTAATATGAACTGCTTATTAATTTGTGCGATAGCTAGCTCACGATTCATATATTTCTAATCAACAAATTTTCATTGTCTTAAAAATTTCCAGTCATATCTAACTCAAGAGGACGTTTTCTTGGGAACTCTCACGGTGAGAGAAACTATTACTTACTCGGCACATTTGAGGGTTTCAAATAAATTGAGTAAAGAAGAGATAAACGTGTTGGTTGAGAAAACAATTGCTCAAATGGGGCTTGAACACTGTGCTGATAACAAGATTGGAAATTGGCATCTTAGAGGCATTAGTGGTGGTGAGAAGAAGAGGCTTAGCATCAGTCTGGAGATCTTAACACAACCCCATATCATGCTTCTTGATGAACCCACGACTGGATTAGACAGTGCTTCGGCTTTCTTCGTCGTTTGGGCTCTGAGGAACATCGCTCATGACGGTAGGATTGTCGTCTGCTCCATTCACCAGCCGAGTGGTTATCTCTTTGATCTTTTCGATGATTTGTTTCTCCTCTCTGGTGGAGAAGCTGTTTATTTTGGAGAAGCAAAATTGGCTGTTAAGGTAAAGTATACCTGGTATTTTCTTAACTAACTTAATTAATTAGCTACACGTAATAGTAGTTGTGCTTCTCGAAAAATTAATTAAAATGAACTTTTGTGTTTAAAAGAGAAGTACTAGTACTCATGAAAATATATATATATATACTAGTCGTAGGTTACATGTGTCACGACCCAAACCTAGGACCAGTGGCAAAAAAAAAAAATTTCACAAATAGAAATTCAATAGTAATTTTAGAAAAATTTATAAAATAGTTTTAAAAGTAAAATTCTCACAGTTTTGCGATCACCATTAGAAGTAGTTGATAATAAAATTTATAAATTAAAACATCATCATCATCAACCTCACAATCCAAGTATAATAGTTTTACAGACCAAATACATGATACAGGCCCTTAAATTATCAATACAAGCTAAGAAAATTAAACAGAAATATCTTACATAATTATCAATTATAAAATCAGTAATGAGCTCCTCTCTACTCTGCTCCTAAATTCTCAAGGTCACACTAGATACTACTTGAGAGGAGAAAAATAAGGGGTGAGCATTCACATGCTCAGTAAGAATTCAATTACCTTTTTGAATGGATACAATTTCTCAAACCTGCATGTTTAGTACTTTTCCAAATCCACTTATAAACTAAGTTTATAAAATAATTGAGATTAAGAATAATCACATATTCAAAACAAAAAATATTTATACATAATCGTATATATCACAAATCAACCAATGTATATGAGTGAACTCTCATCCTCCCATCACGGCCTTGTAATACTTTTTTACCGTAGGTACCCAGTATCTTGACACTACCCAGAAATGTGTCAGCAGAACCTGCGCAGGGGCCTAGGTCTCTCATCTAGCACTGCAGCAACTCGCCAACAATCTAAACTATCGTAATGCAATAATGGAACTCATGTGTGTGATATTATGGTATGTACAATATGTAACAGTTCACAATAACGATGCATCCAAAAATTAATCAAATCATGCTTTTAAATCCCACTTGGCATTATTTTGGGAATTACTATAACATGGATGGTACTCCGTTGTATTACTCCATAATCACAATTTAAAAATATATATATAAATTCTTACAATCTAATCCAAATATAATCTATTCTATTTCAATAATTTATCAAACCATCATGTAATCCACGATTTTTACAGATTAGTTTTAATGCAGTTATAAATTACAACTGGTATAAAAACTAGGCAATTGAACCCCTACCTTGAGATGATAGTTATATTATGCTAAAGACGCTCGAAGAAACTCCTGTTGATCACTTGGGTGCTCGAGAAGTCGTTTCGAGAATTCCGTAAGCTCACTACAAGGAATGACTTTTTTAACGGAGCATCAAATTGAGAAATAGACTTTACCACTGCGTTCCTAGTATCCAAAATAGCTAGGTTAAATATACAATTTGTCAAACGTAATTATTTCGTGCTAAATAATTACTTTACCAAAAAAATTATAAAAATGCCACAAAAGTAATTAGTAAAATGGCCAAAATAGAAAAGTCATTACCTGCAGCAAGTTGACGGTCAAGATTAGTCAGAGATGGTCGGCAACGATGAGACGAATGCAGATGTACCGGCAGTGTGCCGTTTCGACGTCAGACAGCGATTTGGTAGCCAGAAAACGCTGCAGGTAGCAGAAATTTCGAGGAGCTCTAGCTCTATCTACGGCATGCACGCGACTGCGGGACCACCGGGAGTTGCTTCGTTGGCCAATGACGAGGAATGCGGGTAGGCGCGTGGCCAGAAGTGGTCAGCAGTATCAGAGCTAGAGACTGAGCAGCCTTTCGATTTTTTGAAAAAAATTTTGAGAGAAAGCTAGGGGTTTCGGGGGAAAAAAAGAAGAAGGATCTTAAGGATTTAAAGGCAATTAAATAAACTGTAGCACAAGTGTCATAAACTAACAGGTTTGGCACTATTTGTGCTAATTGCACTTTAACCTGGATTTTTCAAAAATCCTTTCATTTATGTTCTTAATTAATTTCATTTCAGTCCCTCTTTCAAAATTTTCTATACAATTTTGTCCCAAATGAATATAGACTTAATAAAGTCTACATACATCCCAAATATTTTTAATAAAATATTTCAAAAATTTAAAATTACTATTATACCCTTGGCACATAATTACTTATATACCCTTTTTAAAATCCGGTTTTTACAATGTGCCTAAGGCACATACACCCGTTATTAATTAGAAAATTGATAATTAAAAGCTATTTAACTTGCTTTGTTAATATTTTCCTTTAAAAAAATAGATTTTCATTTTGAAATGCAAAATTACGTAGTTGTTGATATTTATTCTATAGTTTATGATATCTTTATTTCAAAAAAGAAATTCTAGATTTCCATTTTGAATATTGAAACACAAAAATATGACATATTACTAATCTAAACGTTTTCCTCATTATAACTATTTTTACCCAGTAATGCTATAATTGATACAAATTAAATAAAAATTTTGAAATTCTTTTTTAAAAATTTAGAACACATTGAATATAAGGATAAGAGTTAAACAAATAGCAAAGAAAGCAAATCTTTTCTTTATAATTTGCTTTATTGATCATATCAGCTAGGCTTCTTTTTTTTTTAAGATTTATGCTTGATTCATGTAAGAATAAGAGTGGAGATATGTATATAAATATCTAAATATATACATCTATTTTATAGAATGGTGAAAATAAAACTTGACGAAGAGCGAATGCCAAAGATTAAGTATATCACAAAGAAATACGTTTAATATATATGGGCACCAATTCAGTAGGTATTTTTTTTTTACCTATTCATAGGTATTATTTTGTTTAATTAAAATTCATCACGCATGTCTTTTTAATTAAAAATTGGAAAGAAAAAAGTATTAAAAGTTGGATGACTCCCAAGTTATCTAGTATGGTGACTCCAAGTAATCACTCAAAGTAATTATCCACTCTATTTTTCAGCATCTACAAAAAATTAGACGTTTCAACTGAGACTTTTAAAAGGGTGAATTTACCTAAACTCCCATAATAATGTATACAATTTGTGAACATGGCGTTGCTAAAAGTCCTAATACATCCTTTTAAACTCAACTAAAAAATATATTAATAATAATACTATCGTTATAATATTTAGAGGATCTATGCGGTTTTTAAAGTCAAAACCTTCTATATTAAGAGGTGTTGTCAGCAGGGCTATACATGCAATTATGTAATACATTATTTTAGATGCAATAAAAGGCATGTATTGATTTGTACTTACATTCCTGATGCTCATTATCCGAATTTAGGTTTCATTAAAAAATAATTTCATATAATTTACATCTTTTACCCCGTACGTTATATGTATTTAGTAATCATCATGAGCAGAGTCGCAAAATCTTTTGTTATTATGTTAATTTAAGTCCCCGTTTTACCCTTTTAGGAAAAATCAACAAGACTTCAAATGAGATATAGGCTAACTTAATTTTTATATATTATATATATATATATACATATATTTTATTGCAGTTCTTTGCTGACGCCGGTTTTCCATGTCCTACGAGAGCGAATCCTACAGACCACTTCCTTCGATGTGTGAATTCAGATTTTGACAATGTTACAGCAGCATTATTCTTGAGATCTAAAAATTCTATATCGGTTGTTTGCAGAATTCTTTTTTTTTTTTTTCATTTCGTTATTTGGATTTTCCTTTAATTGATCATTATAGCTAATAACCATTTTTTTTATTTGATTTATTAATTGATTTTAGGAATATTTACAGGGAACTACAATGTCACGTTCAGTAGCGAATTTGACCACAAAAGACATAAAAGCAATTCTCATCCAGAAGTACAAGAATTCTGAATATGCAACACTTACCATTGAAAAAATCCGACAAATTAATTCAACTGTATGCAATTTTCAAATTTAATCATAGCAATTCTGGCACCAGTATTTTGTTTTTGGTCAAATTACATATCACATATTATAGTGTTGATGATACTATATAATTTACATACTAAATAACCAAAAAAAAAAAAGTGTCTTCAAGCATTTTTCAATAATTCGTACTAGCTCCACCAAATCCATATTTGTTTTAATTTCAAAGATCTTTTACCTTGTAATTAATTGAAGGGAATTTCATGTTGATAATTTTACAGGAAGAAGTGATTATCCTATTGAACGAGAGCAAAGCAAGTTGGTTTAAGCAACTCTGCACACTAACAGATCGTTCTTTTGTAAACATGACAAGAGATGTGGGATATTACTGGCTAAGGATGGTGTTCTACTTAGCAGTAGCTGTATGTACCGGAAGTATCTACTTCGAAATTGGCACTTCCAACATGGCCATCATTGCAAGAGCCAAGTGTCAGGCCTTCGTTTATGGCTTCATGATATGCTTATCCAATGGAGGCTTACCATCTTTCATAGAAGAGATCAGGGTAATTTAATTATTAAGCAAAACCTATTGATTGATCAAATTCAATGTTTTTACGTAATTACTTTCTTGTTTTACTTATAGCTATTGTTGATGACTGATCATATATATGACTTTACCAACTAAACTAACCAATAATTAATTTAATTTTTTAAATTAATCAATTGATATACTTTGTTTTGGAAAAACAAAACCCTTGGTGAAATTATAGGTCTACAATCGTGAAAGGTTCAAAAAGCATTATGGAGCAGATGTAATAATGATCTCAAACTTCCTCTCCTCGTTTCCATTCTTGGTGGTGACGGCTCTCTCTACGGGAACAATAATCTACGAAATGGTGAAATTTCGTCCAGGGTTTTCTCATTACAGCTATTTTGTTCTTAATCTTTTCTGCTGCCTTTCTGTTATAGAGAGTTGCATGATGCTCGTCGCTTTTTTGGTTCCCAACGTCCTCATGGGCATAGGAATTGGCACAAGTCTAATTGTAAGTATACATATTTCTCATCTACGTATTTGTGCCATTCAAAAATATAAAAAAAGAAAATAAAAATCTTCGTCGTACAAAAGAACTTATATATAATCAATTGTGACTAGCTATAATAAGTACTCAGAAATAGAGTTAATCATAAAAAAGTACGAAGTCCTTAATTTGTGACAAAGTTTCATATAAAAAATATATATTTGTGACTAAAGGACTTTTAGTTACAATCTTTTTTTTTTTATTATTTGAAGTTGAGATGTTCTTATTGCTATAGATCTGCAATTACATCTTTTGAAATAAAATATAGGCATGAATCACCACACACTTTATTCAATAGAGAATACATTGCAAAAGAAGCTAAGTCATGGGTCACACTATATTCCCAGATCAGGAAATATGATAACAAGAACCATAATCAGTAGAATCAATAAAAAACTTAATGTACTTAACAAGAGAAGCTACAGCAGAACAAGGAGGGGGATGATTGGGCTGAGAGTGATAGCAGATTTCTCTATATTTATTTTCTGATCCGAAGCAGATTTGTACGAACAAAAAATTTGCTAGAGAGATTCTGCATCTTCAGTATTAGCTCTAGTAAACACTAGGCTATCATCGGCAAAGAATAAATGGCTTATGCAAATAATATTCTTAGCACAACGGAAGCCCAGTAAATTACTCTGAGTCTCTGCTTGGTAAATCAACGAGGAGAAAACTTTTGCACACAAGAGGAAAAGATATGGAGACAGTGGATATCCTTGATGAAGACCTCGAGATAGTACTATATGACCTTCAACTTTACTATTTAAAATCACCGAGAAGAAAGAAATAGAAATGCAATTCATAACTTTATTTACCCATGAACTGCCAAAACCCATACGAGTCATGGTGGCCCGTAAAAGGCTCCACTCCACCTATCGTATATTTTGCTCATATCTAATTTAAGCATCATAAACTTTTTATTTCTATTGGACTGACGACAAAGAGAGTGAAGATTCTCAAAAGCAATTATAGCATTATCGATTTTTAGTTACAATAAGTATCATCATATATACAATAAGTTGCAACTAAATACATTATGACGAATTGTACTTAGTAACTAAACCTTGCTTATAGGTGTTCATGATGATGCCATCTGAAATCTTCAGACTCATATCTGATCTCCCCAAGTTCTTTTGGCGCTACCCAATGTCTTACGTCAGCTTCGCATCGTGGGCATTAGAGGTACAATTATTTGTATGCCATCTGAAATTTTTTGCATTAGCTACATGGTGTATATTAAATAATTTGGTAGATATACATATATCTATATATATATATTTTTATATATGTATGTATAACTTAATCAGTCCAAGTATCTCTAACTATATCTCTTTTTCAATTTCTCTCTAAACTTTTCTTTGTGAGATCGATCTACCCCTCTACATAATTATTACTTAGAGACAAAATATCACATGATAGTTAGAATGTTTATTTTGAAAAAACTGCTCATTTACTCTAGATCTTATTTGCCATGCTAATAAATATTATACTAACTAATATTTTAGGGTGTCTACAAGAATGACATGATTGGTCTAGAGTTTGATCCGTTGGTACCTGGAGACCCAAAGCTGAAGGGTGAAATAATCCTCCAAACAATTTTTGCTATACCTTTGGATCATTCCAAGTGGTGGGATCTGACGGCTCTCCTGTGTTTGTTAATATTCCACAGACTAACATTTCTTCTGGCCCTCAAATACAAGGAAAGCATATCACTGCATTCGAAGCTCTATGTCTACTCAGCGTTTACGCAAATAAGCAAGAGATTTTCATCACTAAAGCAACAGTTTAATGTCTCCAAAAGAAACCAACCGCTCTATTCCTTATCTTCTCAATTGGGTCTTAGATCTCCTATGCGACCTTAGTCATGTAAGGTTTTGTTGTATTCATCTATCATAATTAAACAATCTGTGTAACAATAATCTGACAGTACGTATTACATGCAATTTTATGTAAGGTACAAGGATTATTTTCATATATAAAGTATGTTCTTATACATATAAATAATCTACGTAGACTTATAAAGGTTTACTTTTGTTCTTCGTAAGAAATTTAAAGGGAAAAGAAATAGTGTAGTGTATTTTTCTGGAATGCATGATGTTTATGTAAAATGGCCAATTTGAAGAGAATATCATAGTTCAATCGAAAATGCTTTGTAGATGTAACCCAATTGGATATAAAATAATATCGAGTTATATCTAGTTTTTATTAGTATTTAACAGTAATGTTCTTTGTAAATAGAGACAATATGAGCTCTAATATTTCAATCCTAGAAACCGGACAATATGAATTTCACTGACTTGTTTATGCAAGACTAGTGTTAAAAGGCTTGGTTGACCTACAAAACCGTGGGCAGGCCATCAAATATAAAAAGGTGATCAATAATATCTTCAATTATATCAACTGATTTATTGGATATCTAATTTACCAAAGTTGATATAACTTGTGTATATTAACTCATATACTTTAACATAACATTAACTCTATGCCAACGAAACTTTCCAACAGATAGCCAGGACATTTTCATCACTAAGACGGCATATATTTCTGTACACAAAAGAAACCAACCCATCCACTCATTATCTTCTCAACTGGATTTGACACCTCCTATAAAACCTTAAGTCATTTTGGCGGTGCATTGATCTATAATTAATTGTTGTAAAAGTGTATAGATAATTTAACATAATTCAATGAAGATTTTGTGCCACTAGACTGTGTGTATATATATATATATAATTTAAGTTGGGCAGGAGGAATAGTTGATTTGAACTAAAAATGTTCCACACTGAGAGGTGTAATTGCTACCAGACGATGTAGCTGCCACGATGCTGTTAGATTATTTGTAACAAACTGATGGTGTTAGAACACCAGTGCATAAGCTTCCAATTGACCCATTATGAGAAGGCAATAATACTGCGCAATCTTCCAATGGACCCATTATAAGAAGGTAATAGAATTTACAGCTAGTGTCCTATGAATATACATTTTTATTTCTTTTATTTATTTATTTATTTATTTGTCTTTTATTTCCTATAATTCATATTAATGAACCTTCCTTTTTTCACTAATTTGTTTTCTTCAAGTAGAAGACAAGAGTAGCAAGCAGCTAGAAACCACTACTAATATCCTGTGAGGAAGAAAATATAGGGTTATGCACATAATTGTATAACTAAGCCTGTCACGAAATTAGAAAGTGTAAATTTAGAAAATGAAAATCCGCATCAATGCATTGGCAAACTCTGCAAGTAGAATTTACAGTATAATTGATCAACGAAACGACAACTTGATTCATTGTGAAAATTGAAGGCTTATTAGACTACCCAGTTTAAATAGAACAAAATTGAATCACAAAATGCGAGCATCTGGCCAACAAGTATCTTGAAATACTCATCTTATTTATTTGTTTCAATGAATTCTCGGTACTCACTCTTCATTTTGACTCCCGATACAGTCCTGCCATAATGAGAAGAACAATTAGTAGCAGCCAAAAACAAACAACTATTTATTTTAAAGCTATAGCTATGGATGGATGAAAAAGAAAAATGGTTTAGGCAGGCCTTTTTCTGCAAAATCGCAAAAACAGTTTCCAAAACAGAAATCTTTTTGGGGATATTATGTGAGAAAAATGAAGTTTTAAGCGGATAAATATATAGCCAACCTGAGCATCTCTTTGTTTTTGAAAAACTGAACACATGGTGTACCCATAATGCCAGCTGCTTCTGCTATTTCTGGATCTTCCTCGATATCAATTTCAACAAAATGTACATTATGATCAAACTCATCTATTACCTGCAGTGACAAGAGTTCAAAGAAAAAAGTTCAGTACTCTCTATCAGTTCTAAACAGCCATCACAATGATGGAGACAGATACAATAAAGCCCATCATAAAACATGTAAAAGAAAATTGCGCATAATGCATGACATTCATCACGGTCACCCTTTTTCAGTCTCCATTTGACTTGACACAATATAATGGCATATTGGCATCTAGACAAATTGTTGTCCATAACACAAATTATGCCGATAAAATTCGGTTCAGTAATGAATCTTCCTATATTTTTATGTATTAAACTCCAAAGCATGAGTGAAAGATGTCTTCACAGCAGTTTATTTGAGATTTGATACTGAATATCATGCAATATCAAAATGATTTTAAATGACTTACCTTGCTGAGAATTGGCTTCAAAGTCCGACATGGACCACAAGTTGGTGCAGTGTATAGTACACATATAAGCCTTGGACTTTCATGGTACAATTTACGTAGAGCATACTAAAACGCAAAGAAAAGAAGATTCATGAGCCTTGAACAAATTATATATAAAAATAAATAAATAAATAAAGAAGACAAAGAAGAAGAACCTCCATATCAAAGTAGCAATCTCTCAAAGAATACATACCTGCCCCTTATGTTTTGTCATAGTAATGTCAAAGCCCTCCTGAACATCCCTGTCCGAGAGCTCCTTCTTGACCTCCTCAGTCTGGGGCTGTAAAATGTAAAATTCATGAGACCATCGAGTAAAGAATCTTATTGAAGTAGTTTATAGGGGAAAACACCAAATAGATGAGTTTGCATAAAAATAAAGAACTAGTATAATTGCGCACACACTTGTCAACCGTCTCCAACTACATCTTCTCCTAAAAGGAAAATGACTAATTGGAATACAACTCAGGCAGGGTCTGAAAATTTGTGTAATAGGTTAAATACCTGATGAAATTCAATTAGGAGATCTTTGCTAACGAGATATCTCTCAACTGATAAAGCAGCAATGCATCCCGACCCAGCAGCAGTTACTGCTTGCCTCCACTCATGGTCCTATTTTGTTATGAAGTAAAGAACTGTGAGATAATCAAAGACGTATCTGGCATTCCATCAAAGGATTAGGTCAGAACAGAAAATTTCTCTAGACAGAGGCTGCAATTAACAATCTTTCTGCCAAACATGTTAATTAAAAATTTTCTTTTGGCAAGTTTGTCTTAAGAACATAAAGCGGGAGAATAACTTCATGACAGGATTACCTGTACATCACCTGCCGCGAATACGCCTTCAACAGAAGTTTTCGAAGAACCCTCCTCAACTAAGACATAGCCAGATTTGTCCAGCTCAACTTGGCCTTCCAAGAGCTGGCTATTCGGTGAATGACCTATACCATAAAATAACCCCTTTGCATCGAGCACAGATTCCTCCCCAGTATCAACTTTCTGAACTAAAATGCCAGACATCTGGCCCTTGGTGTTGCTAACAACATCCATTGTCTCTGTATTGAAGTGCACAGTAATATTTGGATTGTTGAACACTCTGAAACATTCGCGATAATTAACCTGTTAAAAAAACATTCAGGTAGTTGAAAACTCAAATAAAACTTGTTCATTAGTATATAATCAACACCATTACGAAATCCAATCAGTAAATGTAAAACATAAAGAACCGCCTTAAAATAATTTTTAGCAACAGCTTAAAATGACAAATATCCTAGATCACAGAACCAAATACCAGACAGCACTGCAAGATAAGGAGTAGCCAAGCTTCAAAGCATTGGCATTGTCTAAAAGGTTCACACTTTTACTAGACAATCTCAACCAGGAGCTGAGAACTTAAACTAATTTGGAAAGTTGATGAAAGAGTCCATATAATATTCCAATAAATGAGATAAAAATGAAATTCCTAGACATCAATTAATGCTCTCTGCAAAGTGATTGTTGAAAATGAAGCTTCAAATATACTTTTCCTTATACGTGGTATCGCAGGAATATCAAATTTTGGCATACATCTCAACGTGATGTAACACCTTAAGGCAGGTATCCCCTTCTGTGGTGGCCATGATTCTTGCTGATTAGTACATTCCATTTTCATTAGCAAAAAAAAAAAAAAAAGACATCGACATTAAAATTCCTCATCAAAACCTCACCTATCTTGCATTGCTTTGGAAGCCCTTAGCTGATCCCTGCGTACAAGTAGATGAACATGACGAGCATACTTGGTTAAGTATAAGGCTTCCTCTGTAGCTGTATCACCCCCTCCAACCACAGCAAGAACTTGCCCCTTAAATAATGGTGATGCTCCATCACAAATTGCACATGCACTAATTCCCCTACTCCAAAATTCATCTTCACGAGGTAAGCCTAGCCTCTTTGCAGTAGCTCCTGTGGCATAAATTAGACTATGGCACTTAACCTGAAATGTAAATCCACAAAGAATTCTTTACAAAGTAGAAGCATCAAAGAGTTTCATTTCGTTTTCAAAACTAACAAGAGATGAAAACTGACCACCTATAACTATGCACATAAGTAAAGAGCACACGGAATCATGTTGGACGGACACTGATTAAAAAAGACTCAATTTAAAAGTGCAGACTTGACAAGGATAAAAGAAAGCCCTTCTTTTACAAACTTATGCAGCAGTTATCTAAATGTATAAAGCCTTCTTTACCTTTTCTTTGTATTTTTTTATTATTGATCTTGATGCAGAATCAGTATATAATTAAATGAATATTTTAGAAGAATAATTAACGGAATTAATCGTTAAATTTAGAATTTGAAGCATCAACTTCTGCCATAATGATTAACTGCATTCCACACTAATATTCAGAAGATTACACCTGGATATTCAAATGAGACTACTATCGTAAAGATGTTGAAACTTGTAGTTCTATTTGGATTAAATTGCACTATGTTGTATTTCGAATCCTTCTGGATATAATGGTAAAAACTAATTTATTTATAAAATAAATTCAAATTAATATTTTACTAAATGCAATTACGGAAAGAGATAGATGAAACAAACATTTGAAGACAACATATACCTCACGCTCACTACTTCGGATAGTAAAAGGACTTTTTTTCACATCAATAGATTCAACATCTTCTTGGAACAATTCTGCTCCCCAGCGCTCAGCTTGCTTTCGCATCCTATAAAATTCATAATGCCAATATTTTTTATCTAGTTTTCTAATCCAGGTTGCTTTTTCATATGAATGAATCAAAATCAAAGCCATTAGTCTGAGTACTTCTATCTTATATGTCATACCTGTCCATCAAATCTGGACCAGTTATTCCATCAGGAAACCCAGGGAAGTTCTCCACTTCAGTGGTAGTCATCAACTGTCCCCCAGGAACACCACCAACCTGATACCCCTCAAACACTACGGGCTTCAAATTAGCACGAGCTGCATATATTGCAGCCGTGTATCCAGCAGGACCTGAGCCAATTATTACCACATTTTCGACACCGTTCCCTGGAAGAACAAATAATTACGAAATCAAAATGCAAAACTTATTAGCAACCAAATCAGAATCACTATAATGAAGAAAAAAAATTTAAGTTAATGAAAGAATAAAAGTAAACTACATCACTATCATAACTTGGTGTTTAGATCCATATTCTGGTCTAATTTGAACAATCTACAAATGGCCTTGGACATAAACCGCGAAAGACGTATCATTGTAACTTCCATCTCAACTCAGAAAAGCATCAACCTTCAGAACATTCTGCCATATAAGCCCATAATTCCACTAGAGCATCCCTACTAAGCATTATCACTTGCACAAATTCAACTGTTCTGTCTAATAATCTCCACTCACATTCACCTAATTTGGTCAATTCACACATACATTGGGTTATTGACTCAATATTCTCACATTCCCACCTAATTTAACACCACCTAACTCAACTAAACACCTCTTCTCAATATTACAATACTTCAACTTGACAAATTATGTCCTAACAGTACGCAATTTAAGTCCTTTTATATCTCATTTTTGTTACATTCCAGTCAATTCCCTCAAAATTCATCAACCATTCCTCAAAAAAAAAAAAAAAAAAAAAAACAACAAACAAACAAACCCAAAATTTGCAACAAAAAATTCCAACTCAAGCAATACCAAAATCAATGGATTATAAGCATTATACATACGCGTATATATAAAAACAAAGAACAATGCCACAAATTAGCATATAGACAAACCAATAGATACAAACGAAGATACATACATAGAGAGAGAGAGAGAAAATGAGAGTGAGAGTGAGTTTTGGATTAGTAACCTGGAGAAGAAGGCGGTGACTCGGAGGAGGCTCTGAGTCTGGGTGGGCGGCGAGTTCTGAACGAGTGAACACGGAGGGAGCGTCGGCGAGTGGGGAAGGTACCGAAGAAGATGAGGCGGTGGAGAGGGGGAGGAGCTTTGGGGAGAGTGGTCATGGCGACTCGGTGAGTCGGAACGGTCCCGATTCCGGTTCCTATCCTCACAGCCATAAGCTAAAGCAAAGCAAAGCAAAAGCTAAGGCTAAGCAGACTAGTTTGAGACCATACAAAATTTATTACAAATAGTTTTGTTTTGCTTTGTTTTGTTTTGTGTTAGAAGAATACGACTCCAAAAAGCATTTGTATTCAGTTTTCTGGGGTTGAGGACTTTATTTGGACATATCATTGCAACACTTAGGTCCACTCGCACATGTCAAGCCCGTGTACCCACGCCCATCGCCTATGAGTTTTTTTCTTTTTTTTTCTTTTTTTAATTTTTATAAAAGCCGAAAAAGGGAAGAAGACCATATTATTAGTTGAGAGAAAAGGGTTGATCATGAAGTCTACTTCGGTCTTTGATTTTTAGAATATCTCATACTTGGCGCTTAAAAATTATGTTTTTGTTTCAGTCTTGGTCTTTGAATTTTAAAATATCATAGGCTCCGTTTGGTTCGCCTATTTGAATGTGTGTATTTGAATGGAAATTGTAGAATGGGTTATAATTGGAATGGAAGACATTTGAATAGAAAAAATAGTGGAATGGGTTATAATTAGAATGGGAGTATTAGAATGGACCATTCAAAAACACCTCTCCCCCTCCATTCTCATCCAAGACACAAAAATCCATTCAAATAGTTGATGTGACTGATGAACCATTTGAATGGAAAAACTAAATTGTTGAAACAAACACTCATTCCAAAAGACCATTTGAATGGAAAATTTAGAGTTGTTGAAACAAACACCCATTCAAATGGATTTTCCATTCCAATGGAATGGAATGGGTGAACCAAACGGCCCCATAGTCTTTATATGAGGAGTGTGCTATACCTGATCTCAACCCTCTTTTTGTAGAAATTTATATGACCTAAGATAGTATTTCTTTATTTTAAAATTGTGTTATTTTTATCTCAATTTTGATTTTGATTTATAGCAAAATTGTTTAATGCGAGATAATATCATATTGTTCAAATTACAAGTTTGAGATATTGTGAAAGTAAAAGGCCAAAATTATATTCATGTTATTTTTCTATGTCTAAAAATAAGATTTAATACAAGAATAAAGTATAAAAGTAATATATCTTTTAGTCATAAAGTTATCTCTTAATATCTAAGATAGTTTGGTTTTGCTAAATTATTTGTCCAATTGTACAAGTACAACTTCAAAAACAAATAAGGAGTTTAATCTCGCAATACTATTAGAATTAGTAGTTGGAAAACCATTCATTTAATTGATTAAAATGATTCTCTTTTTAGGAAATGTTTCTTGTTCTGTAGCATAAAAAATTAGATTTTAAGGCGGAATTAAATCATATTTAGGAAAAACGAAAAATTCTGTCTCACGTGACTCAAATTAAGGTAACCCTACTAAGAAAAAATTGGATTTTTAAGAACCATTTCTTGTTCTATGTGCACATTTTTAATTTCTTTTATAGTAAAATTTAACCCTAGTAAGTATACGCGTGGCTTTTACGATGTCTATGAGAGTGAAAGTTTTAGCTATTGTTATATATTAAAAAAAAAAAGTATCAGATGATTGAGTTGATAGTACTTTTTGTCGCCTAATTCAAATACTTGAGATCTGCCTTTACCAAAGTTCGGAAGGATTCTAGGGGGAAAAAAGAATGAAAGCTACTTCCTACTATGTAATTAACTAAAAACAAAAGATATAAATAAAAATAAATGCTTTTTTCATAGATGTGGATACCTGACTTATGAATAGGGATATTTTCGAAGCTCATAAAGAGAAGTGACAACATAATGATATACTTCAAGTCGGTAAGTTGTAATCCCAATTGGAAAGATACACTTGATTTATAAGAGAATGAAAAATTTTCAGTTCATAACGTCTTTTGTCGCCTAATCCAAGTACTTGGATCTATCTTCACCAAAGTTCGGAGGGATTATAGAAAAGAATAAAAATTACTTCCTATTATGTGATCAACTAAAATAAATCCAAAGCTAAACAAATACTTAAGATGAACATAAGTTTATAATTTGTAAGTTGTAACCCTAGATGGAGTCATATAAATCCTTATATTTCGGTTCTTTTGTTTATGTATAAGTCTTAACATTTATAAAGGACAACAAATTGAGCATAGCAAAGTGAGGGCAACCAATAATAGCATCTGGCTGCTTAATTTGTTAATAAATTTCCTTGTTAATCAGTCTGATTTTCCACATTAATTAGCTTGCAAACCTTGGAAACTATGTATTCCATTTCACTTGATTGAGACACCAATGGCTATTACGTAAATTCCATTATTCAACATAATCTCGAATTTTCTTTTCGAAAAAATGAAATCTCGAAATTTTAACATTACTGAAAACTTGAAAAGATAAATAAATACAGCGAGTGGCATAAGAATAAGTACTCGAGCGAGTAGCAACAGGTGTCCACTTATGTTATGTGTAAGTAAGTGTAACGTGCGGCTAGATGTCAGATGGGCTCATCCCTCTTCCAGCAGGCCTGGCCCAGCCCATCTCTTTATTGGATCAATGACAAATTAAGCCTTAAAAGGAATGTATTTGGGCCGTACTTGGACGATCCACCATGTTAACGGGCTGGTAATTTCTTATTTGATTTACTACATACAGATGATTCTATAACGAGTCTTCAGTGGCGGAGCCAAACTAATTTGTAGTGGGGTAGTAAAGTAATTTTATTAAATACAAAAAATGACATACAAAAATTCTAAAACTTCACAAAAATATTTTAAATGATAATAAAGTAGAATATACCTTCAAAATATCATCTAAAAATTAAAATTTGCCTTTATTTAATCATTATCATAGAAGAAAAAAAATTTAGAATACATGTAAAAAAATGAAGAGTCTTTTCAAATTTCATTTATTCTCGATGTTTGTTTTGAAAATTAAATGAAATGAGTATGTTATATTTAAATGATTCTAAAAGTAATTTCACATCTCAAAATAAGGATGAAATTGTAAAACTATATTTTTAATGAGGGCAAATAGCAAAAAGATAAATTATTCCACATATAAAAAATGAAAAGAAAAAAGTTGAGTGGGGCATGGCCCCCATTTGCCCCTTCCCTCCGCCAATTCTTCTATTATAAATTTTAATCCTGAGGTAAATCAAATATTACATTTAGTAAATGTATATACCAAAACAGAAAGGAAAAAAGAAAAAAATGTGTAATAATTTTCTAATCCTGATAATAGTACACAGACTATAAAAAACAATACTAGCAAAAAAAAAAAAAAAAAAGACTACAATGTACAAATACTCTCTTACGGTAGAATTCCTATACTTGTATAAAAAATTCTACGTCATTTGATTATCAGTTTATCAGTTTTTTTTTTTTTTTTGTTTGCATTAGTAGGGAGAATAAAAGAAAAAGTGCATTTAAGACTTTATCCCATAAAAAGGAAAATTCAAATAAGTAATCTATCATTAGGGTGAAGTGAAAAAAAAAAAAAAAAAAACGCTAAAGTTTAGGTGTTCTGGAATTTAAACTTTAAAGTTTGGACTCTGCAAGATAATATTTTGAGAGTAAGAATCTGTGAAAATTAACACATTGAATTGACTCTTTGAATAACTTTAATAAGTAAAAGATAATAATACCATTAAAATTAAAAAGAGTAATAAGGACTGATATAGTTTTGATGGAGAATATTATTATTTTTTTATTATTAAAAATAATCAAAAAAATCAGTGCATGGTATCGATTTTCGTAAATTCTTAATCTCGAGTATTATTTTATGGAATCTAAATATCAAGATTTAAATTACAGAACACTCAAATCTTAGGATATATTTTTACTATTTACTCTCCATCATTATCTGCGTATCATTGAGCAAAATATTTTGGCATTAAAATAAAACATTTACCTGAAGCCCTTAAACAATAAATCAGCCTATTATTAGGCTCATGGTTGGTTCTTTTATATTAATTTGCTGGACAAAAGTTGTACCTCTTTCTACTCAACCGACTGAATCTTTTTTCTGTTTTTTCCTCAACTCAAATATTCGAAAGCTTTGAAATTCAAATAGTAAGAAAATAATTATTTTAGGGTAGTGGTATGTTGGCTTTTGGAACCTACTCATTTGGATTTGTCGGATCTTTGATAAGACATGTTGATCAGCTCACCCCATAGAAAGGAAAAGGATCAAGAGGATAGAAAAAATCTACCAACTAATTATCTTCATTTGGACTGAAAATATGAAAATGCCGACCATATTTTTGGAGAGAAAAATAACAGAATGCTTAGGTACACGTCCATGTTGGATTAGGCAGAAGTAACCTTTAAAATTAAAGTCTATAGACTTCATAATAAAGGAAAATACTAAAAAGTACATTTGATCATGTGCTTAACATTACACATGAGAAAATAAATATGTAAGACTCGCATGTAAATTTTATAATGAGTAGTAAATATGCCCAAGTGATTCTCTCTATAAGAATTGCATTATGTTGTCTCCAGTTAGTCCTTTTAGATATCCACTTTTTCACATTCTACCTTGAATTTTTACTGTCAATTTGAAATGGAAAAGCAAATCTGTGGTTGGTGAGGGCCTATTAAGGACAAAAAAACCAGCAAAAAACTCAATTTAAAAAAAAATTGTATTTTAAAAAGACAAATTGATGGGAGAAAAAAAGATTAAACTCTGGTCAAGAAAGCTCAGCTGCCCCCACAACCAAAATAAGAACCTTCTTTATGTCCAAATGCCATGAATTTCTTCTAACCCATACTCAACTCTTCCACACCATCCGTCTATTCATTATTTCAGCGCGTGAGGTACATTAATAATATAAATACATGTATTTCTTTTTCTTTTTTTGTGAATGGAACATTAGTATAGGGTTTTATATGAGTAATCATGGTTTAATATTAAGCGAAAAGTAATTAACATGAATACTTAATTAAATAAAAGAAAACAAATTTTGTGACCGTCCGAGCTCGTAATGATGAAATCACCAATCGGACAACATTGGAGCTGAAAATATTTTAAGCAAGAGAAATAGTAACTCACATATAGGGATTGATTTTTGTCAGGGTATAGGGTCCACCATCAATCAAAAAACACATAATATAACCCTACAAGTCTCTCTTTAATCATTAATCAACAAGTGCACGAGCAATCCCAAACTTTCACCAATTATCAGTTCTTCTAACTTATATAGATATATGTATACATTACATGGAGAGTGATACATACTCGCCAAACTAGTGAGTTGGGACATCCTCAATTGTCAACAAGAGAAATTAAGAAATATTATAGCACATAAAGTCAAAAAGTCACTTCTCTCATGGAAAAGAATACCCCCAAAGAATTAGATCATGATCGATGTTGGAAGAAATCAAAATAAAAAAGCAGAGGAATTCGCACGTTAGAGAGAGAGAGAGAGAGGAGAGTCATTAATAAATACGAAAATACTAGCACACCTAAAGGTCTTAAACTAACATTTTTTTTAGTGAAGTGTTTAAGTGGTATAATTATCATATATATTGTCGTTTCAACGTGTTCACCATTCTTGACCTTCCTTCAAATAACCCGAAAAACCCATACGGTGTTTTTCTTTTTGTCAATTTTTCAGTCTACTCATCACATGTAAATATATATAGGTTTCAATTATGTACCATATGCATGTATAAATATATGTATGTGTACTTATCTTTAAACCCTATGCATATATTGCTTAATATTAGAGTTTCATTGATATTGACTTTTGACCCAATTACCCATTAAAAAATATCTGATAACAAATATGTTCTTTGATTGTCTAATCGAGTAGTATGGAAATGTTTCACCTGCCCTTGTAGAAACCATAATCAATTCTTCTATTTGGGGCCACATATGATGACCGAGACGTTTACTTATTTGTCATTAATTGACTGGTCAAACAGATCATCTAACCCTAGCCATCAAAAGAACTTGATGCAGCGTTTAATCAAAAGATCAAAGGGTTGACGTTAATGGTATAAAACTATTGTCGAGTAATATATCTAGAGAGTTAGACTAGTAAACATTTTATCTCTCTCTCTCTCTATATATATATTTAACCATAAAATAAAATATGTTATTATATTTAGAGTTTTGGACTAATGAAAATGTGCATGCCACGAATATTTCCCACTATATAAGAAGTAGACAGGCTTAGATCATACGTTTCAAGCATTTCTTTCTTTTGGAGAGAAAGAAGAAACAAGGAAAAAAATTTAAGCCCTTGCATTTCTCATGAACTGTGGAGTCGTGTTGGGTTTCTATTGTTGGGGTTGGGAGTTCTTAACTGCCCTTCTTCTCTTCTCCTCTTCCAATCCTTGATCTGAGATCATCTTCTTCTTCTTCAACGTCTTCTTCTTATTCTTCTTTTTCTTCTTCTTCATACCCTCTCTCTCTCTCTCTCTCTCTCTCTCTCTCTCTCTCTCTGCAAAAATTATTTCTGGAAAATATAGTTTGAATATGGAAGGTGTTTGTGATCAAAAGGGTTTGTTGGAATACATGAGGAAGTCAACTCCGCCACCTTTCTTGTTGAAGACTTACATGTTGGTTGAGGATCCTGCAACGGATGATGTTATCTCTTGGAACACGGAAGGGACGGCGTTCGTGGTGTGGCAGCCGGCCGAGTTCGCGCGGGATCTCCTCCCCACACTCTTCAAACATAGCAACTTTTCTAGCTTTGTCAGGCAGCTCAATACTTATGTATGTCAAATTCACTAACCATTAATATTCGAATCAAATTAATTCTTGATTATACATGTATAGACTTTACTAGCTTATGTCCACATATTAGATGAGAAAAGATAATTACATAATTAACCATAGTAATTTTAGAAACAAATTAAGATGACGAGGGGGAAAAAAATAGAGAAGATCCAATAGAGTTTGCCAAAGTTGACTTTGTAATTCTTACATTTGAATTTTGAGTACTTTACTAGTGTTTTTTCCCATTTTCTTTCTTGTAATAATATGTGAAAAGGTTAACTGGTTTTGTCTACCTAACCAATTTTTTTAATGATTAATAATTTTCTTTTCTTCTTACCCCCACAAGTAGCCCAAAATGGAGCCTCTTGTATTTATATTTTTTTATGGTAATAAATTATTTGACATGGATCCAAACAAGAAGCTTCATGCATGATTTGTCTTAAAAGGAAAATAAAATAGAAAAGTCATGGGGTATGGGAGAAGGAATATAGTAGAAGGTAGACTTTGAACATACGACACAGTCCAAGAATGATCAGTGCATGAATTCACACACCTTCTAGTACAAACGAAATACATTTATATGTACACACGTACAGTAGAGGTTCGATTTCCGACGTTAATTAGGTGGAATATTTCTCACATCAATTTCTATACCCATCAAGTACGCACGTAAAACTATAAAATGTTATTTGGAGATTAAGTTATTAACCAATCTCAGCTTAATAATAAAAATCACTTCTCTTTTAACTAATCGGTCATGGTATACTAACACACACACACACACACACATATATATATATTTATATATTTATATTTATTTCAGTTACTGTTGAATTATGTTTGGTAGAAATGCATCACCTAAAAATTTTGGTTCTATATACTCTCTTACTGGTTGATTCCAAATAAAGCTCGAACAAATATTCTTTAATTAGTCCTACACATCAACCATTTTAGCTAGCTTAGCTTAAAGTCTATGGCCAAGAATATTATTAATTACTCTATATATGATTGCAACTTTCTATTTTGTCTCCATATCTCATTTATATATATGTATATATACATATATATCTAGCTCCTTGTAATATGTTTGACCATTTTCATGCAATGTATTCTCTGTTACTCAATTAGGGATTCCGTAAAGTTGCAACAAACCGGTGGGAGTTTTGCAATGACAAGTTCCGAAAGGGCGAAAAAGACCAGTTGTGCGACATACGTAGAAGGAAAGCTTGGGCCAATAATAACAAGCAGCAATCCGCCGCATTAACTCAAGCCGCGGCTGCAGCTTCACCGGCGGGGCAGGAGTCTGACGAAGACCAAAGGTCTTCTTCGACTTCTTCGTCATCTGAGTTCACCACCCTTGTCGACGAGAACAAGAGGCTCAAGAAGGAAAATGGGGTGCTCAGCTCTGAGCTGACAAGCATGAAAAATAAGTGTAAAGAACTACTCGATTTGGTGGCGAAGTACGCTCATTCGGAGAAGGAAGAGGAAGACGATGGTCATGATCAGAGGCCTAAGTTGTTTGGGGTGAGATTGGAGGTTGAAGGAGAGATGGAGAAAAAGAGAAAGAGAGCTCAAGTACTTAGTGAAAGCGCAAGCATTTTACTGTCTCAAGCATGCAAATAATAATTAGTAGGGATAATCAATAATAATAAGTAAAAAAAAAAAGAAAAAAGTTACGTAGATTTAATGGTATGTTATCATGTTATATAAGAAGAAAGTAAGTGGTAATTTAGATAGAATATGGTGTTTTTAGTTATGTAACAGTGAATGAATGAACTGAACGAACAGTTCAAGGAAACATGTTTATGTATATTCAACATTGGAATATTAATTAAAAGGAGTGATAAAATGGGCACAAGCCCGTTAAAATTTCATTATTTATTAGAGGAATTAATTTATTAATTATTTAATTGTATATTTTTGTACTAATCTAATTATTTTGCTATTTAGATTTTGTAAATAATTTGAATTGAAAGTAATTCCCATAGACTATGTTGATTTAGAATATTTGATTGACCCAATATCATCTTGTACTTGTATATATACCTCATCTTTATTTAATAGAAATCAAGTTATTATTTCCAATCTCTATATGTTATCAGATAGGCATTCCCCTTACCTATTTTTCTCTCGTTTTTTTTTTCAACAATAATGGTTTCTTAGGACACTTCTATACCTACCACTGCTCATACCATCATTCAAAATACCCAAAAAACCAAATAATTCTATTGTTACCATCAACACTACAAACATCACAAAACTTACCACCACCAACTACATTACGTGGAGCCTCCAAATCTAAGGTCTATTAGAAGGATATGATCTCTATGGTTTTGTTGACGGTTCTCATTCCAGTCCCATACTAACTACTACTGCTAATGGTAACCCAACTCCAAATCCAGCCTACACGATGTGGAAGCTCCAGGATCATCTTCTCTTCAGTGCACTCCTTGGTGCAGTCTCTTTACCATCCAACCTCTTCTTGCTCGCACTACCATCTCTCAAGAGGCCTGAACCACTTTGGCTAATATCTATGTCAAACCATCCTATGGTCACATCAAACAAATCAAGGACAATTGAAAAATTGTGTCAAAGATTCCAAGACGATCTCTGAGTATATGCAATTTATCAAGAATCGGGCCAACGAACTTGCTCTTCTCGGCAAACCCGTTGATGATGAAAATCTAATAGATAAGATTCTTGATGGCCTGGGCGAGGAATACAAAGGAATTATCGACACAGTTAATGCTCGTAAAATGCCAATCTCCTTTGATGAAATTCGTGAAAAACTCATCAACAAGGAGGTATCTCTTCAACAATCACAGGCACTACCATCATCCTTTCTGGTCACCGCCAATCCTGTTAATCAACGGAATAATCAATCTTGGCAACCATCTCTCTCTTCTTGGCCTCCTTCCATAGCTGCCTCTCACAGTCAAGGACAACAATCTAGTACTCCTCGTAATGATCGAGCTTCACCACGTCCATATCTTGGGTATTGCCAAGGATGTGGTACTCAAGGACATACTGTCAAACGATGCTTCTTTTTTTGACTTGTCATCACCCAATCCTCATCGGCTCCATTGGCAATACATTCACAGGCTCCACGTCCTGCTTCTCTATGGTAACCTCGTGCACATTTTGCATCTCTTAAGACCATTGACACCCCCACATGGCTACTTAATAGTGGGGCGTCGCACCATGTCACCGCGAACTTGAATAATCTTTCACTTCATACTCCTTATAAAGGGTCTAGTGATGTTATGATCGGCGATAGCTCGGGTCTTCATATTACCCATACCAGTTCCACCATACTACCTACCCTTACTCGCACTTTTAATTTATACAATATCCTTTGTATGCCTAACATGAAAAAAAAAAAACCTTATTTCTATCTATCAATTTTGCAATACTAATCACATTACTATTGAATTCTTACCCATTGTTTTTCATGTGAAGGACCTGAGTACGGGGGCAATCCTTTTGACATGCAAAACTAAAAATAGCGTTTATGAGTGACCAACCTCCTCTCCAAAAGTATCTTCTCCGCTCGTTGTCTTTTCAATCATCAAGCCACTTCGTCCGAGTGGCACTCTAGATTAGGTAATCCATCATCACCTATTCTTCAATATGTTATGTGAACATTTTCTTTACCTCATTCTATGTCATAAAACTCTAATGCGTGTTTAAGCAATAAAAGTCACAAGCTTCCTTTTTCTACATCTACAATTATTTCATCTCACCATTCACAAATCATATTTTCTGATGTTTGGACCTCCCATGTTTACTCTGTTGATGATTTCAAGTATTATATCATTTTCGTTGATCATTTTACACGTTATGTATGGTATTATCCCTTAAAGAAGAAATCTCATATTTGTGATGTCTTTATCCGCTTCAAAGCACTAGTAGAAAATCACTTCAAACATTCTATTGTCACTCTTTACTCCGATAATGGTGGGGAATATCAAGCATTAGATCAATTTTTATCTCTTCATGGAATTTCTCATCTTACCTCTCCCCCACATACACCTGAACACAATGGTCTCTCCGAACGTCGACATCGATATATTGTAGAAATCCGCCTTTCTCTACTCACTCATGTCTCACTCTCACTCACATACTGGAACTATGCCTTTGCCACTACTGTATATCTCATCAATCGCATGCCAACACCTACACTTTCTCTTTTCTCTCCTTATGAGTCTCTATTCTGCTCTCCACCAAACTACACAAAGTTCCGTATCTTTGGTTATTTATGTTATCCATGGCTTTGCTATTCTAGTCACAAACTTGAGTCTCGATCCATCTCTTGTGTGTTTGTTGGGTATTCCCTAACCTAAAGTGCATATTTTTTTCCTGATCTTTCCACTTCCAAAATCTACACATCCCATCATGTCAAATTTGTGGAATCCGTCCTTCCATTCAAATTCACTCAAACTTATCTTAGTCATCTAAGTCCAGAAATACTCCCAAATTGGTTTCCATCTACATCATTTCTTCCCACTACCGTTGCATCACTCAACACTCCCTCAGCAGCCTCACCCCTGGGCTTGGATCCTTCTCACTACCAATTTTTGGTCGCCCGTCCCACGTCCTCGGTTGATTGCACACCACATGAAACTTCACGTCCCATAACCGACCCTTACTTCCTCTCTACCAAACTTTGGTCGATCGACCTCTACCATCCGGTCAACCGGAACAGTCTAGAGACACTACCAATAGCCTATAAAACCCACCTTCTCCTCTCTTACCATTCTCTCAATATCCCCTTCCTCTAAACCCACCTACCAATATCCACACCATGACCACTCGTGCTAAAAACAATATCCATAAACCCGTCTAAAAACTTAATCTTACTGCTACCATCACCTCAAACCATCAAACTGAGATGCACATAGTGACCCAGGCCCTCAAAGATCCTAAATGGCGTCAGGCTATGTCTAAAGAGTATGATGCTCTTGTGCGGAATAGAACATGAGAACTTGTCCCACTTGATTCAACACAAAAAATTTTTGGTTGTAAATAGATTTTTAGAATTAAACGTTTACCTAATGGCTCTATTGATAGGTACAAAGTGCGACTAGTTGCTAAAGGGTTCCATCAGTGCCCTGATATTGATTATCAGTGCCCTGATATTGATTATCATGACACATTCAGTCCAGATATCAAGCCTACTACTATTCACTTAGTCCTCAGTCTTGCTGTTAGTCATGGGTGGTCTCCTCGTCAACTCGATATCAACAATGCCTTTCTATAAGGCCATCTCTCTGAAGATGTTTTCGTGGCACAACCACTAAGTTTTCTTGATCGTGATAATCCCACACACGTCTGCAAGTTACGCAAGGCTATATACGATCTCAAACAAGCACCACGGGCTTGGTACCATGAGCTAAGACAATTTCTTATAGCCTCTGGGTTTACAAACTCTTATGCAAACACATCACTTTTTGTCTTCAATAACAACGGTAATCTAATCTATCTTCTTGTGTATGTTGATGACATAATTATTACTGGATGCAATGCCACTGCAGTTCAACAATTTATTGATCTTCTTAGCAAATGATTTTCCATCAAAGATCTTGATGATTTGACTTACTTTCTTTGTATTGAAGTTGCCACTACTTCCAATGGTTTACTTCTCTCTTAGCAGAAGTATATCATAGATCTTCTCGCTCATACAAATATAACTGGGGCCAAACCTGTCACCACTCCACTTGCCACCAAGCGAACACTTATGGTACTTTTCAGAACTGCACTGACAGATCTTTCTAAATACAAGACAGATGTTGGTAGTCTCCAATACTTGTGCCTCACTCGCCTTGATATTGCATATGCTATTAATAAGTTGTCTCAATTCATGTATTGACCCACTACTGATTATTGGAATACTGTGAAGCATTTGCTTCACTATCTTTCTGGTACAGCTGATCATGGTCTTGCCCTGCATTGTCACACATCTCTATCTCTTCATGCCTTTTCAAATGCTGACTGGGCCGGTAATAAGGATGACTATACCTCCACCAGTGCTTATATTGTTTATCTAGGTCGCAATCCGATCTCCTGGTCCTCTAAGAAATAAGGCACGGTTACACGCTCCTCAATTAAAGCTGAATATCATTCTGTCGCTACTACAGCTACCGAGTTACGTTGGATTTATTCCCTTCTAACTGAGCTTGGTGTTTGTCTTCTTTCTGCTCTGATTATCTATTGTGACAATATTGGTGCAACTCATCTTTGCTCCAATCTTGTCTTCCATTCAAGCATGAAGCATGTTGCGATTGATTATTATTTTATTAGGAATCAAGTATAAAGTTGAGCTTTACGTGTTACCCATGTATCCTCAGTAGATCAATTAGCCGATGTCTTGACCAAGCCTCTTCCCCATGCTCGCTTTCAACTTTTGAAGAACAAGATTGGACTCTCCACAGGAACTCCATCTTGAAGGGGCATATTAGAGGAATTAATTTATTAATTATTTAATTGTATATTTCTGTACATATCTAATTAGTTTCCTATTTAGATTTTGTAAATAATTTGAATTGAAAGCAAATCCCATAAATTAGGTTAATTTAGAATATTTGATTGACGCAATCTCATCTTGTACTTATATATATACCTCGTCTTTATTCAATGGAAATCAAGCCATTATTTTCAATCTCTATAGTATTAACATTTTGGTGTATGTTGCTGAATACTTATCTTTAAATAGTTAAGTTCCTAGTGCTACTGATTTCAAAAAAAAAAAAAAAATACTAGTGTTACTTATCCTCGAAAATAAACAAAACGATAAAGAAATAATAGTGCAACTGCTACATATATATCTTATACACATTCAGCATAAATCTAGTTTTGTACCTCAAATTTCTTTCTTAATTTGTAATGTTTTGGCCTTATAATACATAGATACATTTCGAAAAAAATATTGGTCTCTTATGAACAGTCCCCGATAAAATGCTTGTCTTTTCGTCAAATGTCGCATAAATTTGAATTCCAGGGTCTTTCTAAAATCAAAGAATAGTAGCTAACTCATCAAAATTATTAAGTATAATTACAATTTTAGAACATGAATTTTAGGAGAAGGTTAAATAACTTTTTCCTTGGGTCGATCGCTCATAGTTTCCTCTCCCAGACTAGCTAGTCAATTTATCACGTGTTTTCCTGAGAATGGTTGGTATGTTCTTCCGATAAAGGATAAAAGCAAACGATTTTTTCTTTTTTTTTTTTTTTTTGAAATTGGGATGTTATTCCGATAAAGGATAAAAGCAAACGACGTTTATCGGACTAAAAATACGCATTAATTTATCAAGAGAAGGACAGAAACGTTCAAAGAACGTATTTATAACATGTAAGACTATTCACCTTAAATTTTCTTTTCTTCAGACTGTTCTTTCTTCTTCAAAATCTTTAGTTGGAGATGTCAAAGGTATTGACAAAATACAATAGTTGCGGTTTGTCTATGGTGTTTTGTCTACCATGATGAGCTCATGCTTTAAGTAAGCATGAAGTGACATTTCAAATAAAGCTGTGAAAGAAACGTTCATTGGTTTTAAACTTGGAGGATATAACGTCAATTTATAATAATTTTTCTACACACCTAATGTTGGGGGAATTCTCATATAGAATATCCGAGAAAAGATCTACTGAATGTGGCTGTTTGTGAGAGATTTTGAACATGTTTCATTAAATTTAATTTGTTTGATTTTGAGCTACTTTAAAATTTAAAATATAAACGCACATACCTATCTACTTGATAAGTGAGCCCCCTGATTTTGCAATTTTCATTATTCGTTCGTGGACCAGAGGACTGCTACCTGAGCAGAAAATATGGACTCAAATGTGGGGACACTTACTTGCCTATTTTCTCTCAAATTATCTTAAGAAAAGACAAATAGAATAGAAAATGAAGCAGAACGATCAACAGAAGGTATACTGGTTTTGGTACAATCAAAGTCTAAAAGAAGGACAGAGAAAAACACACTTTTTTCTTTTTCTCTTTTTTTTTTTAAAAAAAAAATCTCGGCAAAAGAAACGTGGAGAAAAATTTAGAAAGCTAGCTCGTTAATTGGTTTGATTAACACACACAGACAAACGGCGTACTCAGTACTGACTTATCAACATTCTACAGATGAGCGTGCTAAACTTAAAGCAAAAATTACTAATATGCAAACGCCTTATAAGGATGAAGACAACAAATCAATTTCCCGATAGGGAAAATGGAAAAAAATCAAGTTGACAAAAATGGAGATATAATTTGTACACAAACCGATATCTCAGTATGCCCTACAAATCAATTAAAAGACAGCGAAGGAAAAAAACAATGAAAATATTTCAACACCGCCTAGAAAGACGAGAAATCAATTGTCTATTCAAATTTTTAACAGAACAGAACAAATTTCCACTAGCGAAAAATAGTAGTAGACAAACGAACAAATTAATTAAAAGGGTAAAAGAAGAAAATAATGCCAGATTTTACCATCTAGGTCGTGGCAACACGAAAAATAAAAAAAATAAAATAGAATCTTTAAAACGTGTAACTGTAAAGTGAGAATTAAACACGGAAATGCACTTTCTGACATGCTTGGTCCAACATAAGATGACGATCATTAGAAATTAAGCTCAACCCCACGACCAAACTCACAGAGAAAAGGAAGAAAATTAAGCATGGACCAGGACCACCGACCACCTGTTTCTTGGCAACACGCAAAAAAAAAAAANAACATACGAAGCCGACAGTAAGAAATTAAGCGGCACCCTCACAACCAAAGCCGACCAGAAAAGAAAAAAGAGAGTTTTAAGAATGGATTCTAAAATATCATACAATTGAACACTTGCATTAAATAACGCTGTAACTGTCAATTATGTACAAGGGTTCGTGTTATTTACAAATAGTCATAAGATGTCTCAACCTTCGAGGGGAAAAATTTTTAAGGGAGACGCTTCTATCAGTTTGATTTGTTAAATTGTGTAGAAGTATAGGTAAAATTTTGTTTCGAGTAAGTTACGGGTTTGCCGCAAAATGATTAAAGATAGTTTCTAGATTAGACTGGCTAAGACTGTATTCTGCGATGCCAAGTCCATTTCTGTGGAAGAGATTACAGAAGATATCAGTCAGCACAAGGATCAAAGATACATGTAGAAGAAGAAAAAGAAACGTATAAATGAATTTGTACCTGTTCCGTTCAAGGTGCCCAAAGACATCAGCTAGTGACAGCCCTTCTCCATACGGCAACTGCAGTAGCATTACAGATCAATTACAATATTAACTGAGCAGGTATACCAGCGGAAACAGTGAAACATGAAAGGCTGCTTTTGGGACCAAAGTGAAAAAGAGGGTAGAGCTCGGGGATTACTGTGTAATTTTCCCTATGGATTCTTAACTTCTATATTTCTAATTCTAACGTTTTCTAGTGCCACATCTGCAATTATAATATCCTAATATGCACAAAGCGAGAGAGAAATTTAGATGGAATTCTTTGTCAAAATAGAATATCATTATATGCATCAAACAAGAGAGAAACGAAAGGATTCTTTGTAAAATTTGATTTTAAGAAGAGGAATAGCTTCTCGATTATAATAGTAGCAAAGAATGTGGATGACTCAATTTCTCGAAGAAAGCACAATCTAGTAAAGTCAAACACTAGTTGTGCTTGTGCATGGCAAGATTCATATGTATTCCAATGAACTCATCATAGTTTAAAATGAAGAATTTCAACTGATTTTAACGAGGCTATGTGAACTCAAGTTAAAATACAGACGTGTATGTATTTGCTAATTTATACCTGATATTGAACACTCAATCCATTGCATCCTTGAAACGTTGCACCAGGAAATGATGAGAGGACAAATGAATCAATTGCTGAAAACTTGTCCTTGGATAACCACCATTCAGAAAATATCGACAAAGGGATACCACCTGAAAACTCAAAATGATTAAACAAAATCAAATGTACAAAAGACGAAAAAATAAATAATTAATAAACATATCAAAAGGTAAAACCCATAGTGGGGTAAGGAGAGTGGGCTGGACACAGAAGTTAAAATGATTAAACGAGGATCATCACATTGGAAGACGATCAATTCATAAGACCTCAGAGCACCAGTACAACTAGCAAATGGCGGGTGGGGAAAGAGTACTAGTAGTGCAAACATCATAGCTAAGTGCACCGACAAAAATTATCTTAGTTAGAATAATAGAAGTTCATGGAAACGCTTCACTATCCAGGTATCATCACATTTTATAAAAGATTCCCCATGAAACAAAAGAAAAAAGAAATGTGCAGGTGGGGATGATAAAATTAAAATCTTCATATCCACGTTTCTAATGCAACAAACGATAGTGATACTATAGCAAGTAAATGTAGAAAGAACATAATATAACAACATGCAATAACCTCATACCATCTCGAATCATCTGCTCACACAATTGTTCTCCCAAAACCCCATCAGGTACAGGTATTGATGAGATAAGCATCTTAATTCTTTCTTCATTGCCAAGCCACCTTCCAATCATAGTTATCATTTCCCGGGACAAGCTAATTTCAGCACGAGATGTACTTTCTGATGTAATGAAGTCAGTTCTCCCAATGCAGGCTTCAAGGTCACCAAGTAAACTCCTAGAGTGCAAAGAAATATTAACAAGCCTTTCTTGAATGCTTTGGCAAAGATTTTCCATTTCCGTACAGCTGACTTCAACAGGTTTAATCTAAGGAAAAGGACAAAGAAAATTAGATATTTAAGTATCATCAAACCACTTGTATTAAATCTGACCTGAACCGGTGACCTGATCCAAAGAAAGCCTTAAAATAAAAGAAATACCTCTAGCTCAAGATGATTCCCAAATCTTGTTTTCAGATGCTGGGGACTGCCAATGCATCTTAGTCGGCCTCCTACCTTCAATCAATAAAAAAACAGTTAAGCATTAGTCTTGCCAATAGAACTTATGAATGCTTCTGCTTCAAGCATCTATTGAGCAGAACTTGGTACCATTATCCCCATCCGGGTACACAGAGCCTGAGCTTCATCCATGCTATGGGTAGTAAGAATTACAGCTGTTTTTCCTCGTCTGGTTGAGATACGGGATATCACTTCCCACATGAAACGTTTGGCAATTGGATCCATACCTGAAATAATTAAGGTCAACATTGAAGACCTGGAATCAATTGAACTCTAGGAGAACATGGAATCTTCCATATCTTCTCATGAATCAATGAGCATAACGAAAAACATCCATTCCCTTTGGCTAAACAATTTGTTCTAGCTTTGGTACAACCAAAGAAGGTTTGGAAGGCAGATGTTTGGAACAATGCCTCCAAGCATCAGGAAGCTGGAGGTGGTTCACAATGATAGAACATATACTTAAAACTATTATGATAGTACCGAGTGAGTTTAGTTTATAAGCCCATTTAAATCGAGTTATTCCATGATTAAGATGATTTCTTCAAGCGTAATTGTATGTTATCGTGTGTGTTAAGAGAAAAAGTTCAATTGGCTATATAAAACTTCAGTTAATTCAATCTCCCTAAGTCGGACCCTTCTGTATGCACTGGTTGGCTTTAAATTACTAGTCCAACTGAAACCTGTGATTATGAACTTGATTTGGTTTCCTCGTGTGTTTTTGTGTGTACTACTTTTGTGTCTTGAGAAAAAATAAATGACTCAGCTCATTTACCTGTAGATGGCTCATCAAGTATGACTATAGGAGGATCTCCAATCATTGCGATTGCAACAGACAATTTGCGCTTGTTTCCTCCACTTAGAGAAAATGACGGTTTGTTGGCATGCTTCAACAAGTCAAACTCCGTTAACTTTTCCATTACAACCTGTCCAGATTAACACACTTAGGGCCCACTCTTTGATCATTTTAATTATATGCTGTTTTGTAGAAAACTAATGTCAGTTTAAAAACACAGAGTGAACACAATATCCAGATTAATGAACTTCTGGCAATATCACAAGAAAGACTACAAGTTTGAGATGAGAACATACATCATCTATTTGATGATCTGACACTCCCTTTATTCTTGCATAAAGCTCGAGATGCTCTTGGACAGTTAAATATTCCAGCAAAGCATCAAACTGTGGGCAAAACCCAATCTGAAATTGAATGATAAAAACGGCTATCTTTTAACAGTACGATCAGAGAAATACCATAAGTAGAAAAAAAAATAAAATAAAGCATACATGTCTACGAGCTGCCTTTGGATTGGAGCAAATATCTTTGCCAAATATGTAAGCAGTTCCATCAGTTGGAGATTCCTCTCCTGCAGTAAAATAGACTATACGTTCATATGCTACGAAGAGTATTGAAGCTTACTTCGTTGAGTAGCGCAAAATTGGATTTCTTCATACTGGTATTTGTTTGAAATAGATAAATTGTCGTGCTCTTATGAGATAATTATGTTGGGAGTTCAGATAGACAAATTGTACGACCAAATAAAGACCAACTCCACAACATTCTAGGAATTCTATTTTAATACTCGAAAATTAGCACAAACGAATGAAGAACCACTGAGGACAAAAGGATAGCAATAGATTGTGGCAGTCGGGTGTTCTAGAAAACAGTACGACTCTCTTGGTGCATAACTAACGCATACCAGATAGCATTGACAGAGTGGTTGTCTTCCCTGCTCCATTTGTGCCTAAAAAGCCAAAACATTCCCCCTCTTGCACTGAAAAAGTGAGAGAATGTACTGCCACTTTTTCATTACGATATTTTCCTCCAGGATACACCTGAATTTGGTAACAGAATTAATATAGTACAGTAACAGATTGCAGAGGAATCTGCGTTATAGAACTAGGTTTGAGTGTTATGCTATTTAATTTTTATTTCATTCGTTATTGGGGATACACCTGAATTTGGTAACAGAATTAATATAGTACAGTAACAGATTGCAGAGGAATCTGCATTATGGAACTAGTTTTGAGTGTTATGCTATTTAATTTTTGAGTGTTATGCTATTTAATTTTTATTTTCGTAATAAAAGTTTTGTCTATTTAAAAGAAAGTAAAGATCACTTTGAGTACCACTAACAGTAACCAAATAATATGAAGAAATACCTTTCGAAGATTCCGCAAGTAGATGATAGCATTCTCAATGGAACCTGAAAGTACTCTGTTTCTTTCTGTTTTCACATCAATGTCTTCATCGAAGTCAAGAGCAACTGTTTCTGTGGAAGATCTCAGAAGAGGTTCTAAGTAAGGAGAAGAACCATCACGTTGGAAACTTCTAATACTCCACCATTCCTTGTAGGAAGGCAAGATTTCAAGCCCAAGTGTCAAGAGGAAGTAACAAATGCTCTGTCACAGGTGAGAAGGTCAAGTCAGATTGTAGCATACCACTGTAAACAGAAATTCAGTTCAGTCTTCATTTAAAAACAAAACAAAAAACCAAAAAAACAAAAAAACAAAAACAAAAATGACATTATTCCAAAATCAAGATATAGAAAAAAAAAATACAGATCCAAAGTTTCAGGACAAGATGTCCATTGGACTAAAAATAATAACATACAACGAGATCACAACAGACACAAAGAACCCCAGATTTTAACAACTCAAGAGAAAGGAGATTCTTTGAATTCATCAACCAAAGCGATCCATATTTGTCCCTTTTACACTTCCACTATTACTAATTAATATTTTCTGCAGTAAACATGAAAGACGTATATCTTATGCTTAGATCAATATGCAATTTATGACCTTGCACGCATGTACAGAGGAAACAGTTCAATATAAACGATCATCTAAATAACTACTTCATGAACCAAAGGCTAATGCTCATTGGCGCCGTATTTTTAAAGTAATACATCCAATTCCAGTAACTAAAGTTGTAAATGGTAATATTTTACCTAAAAAAATGGTGATAAATTCCGAAGAGTTTCATATTTTATATTTAAAAAAAAAAAAAAAAGAGAGGCCAAGAAGGGAGAATATGTGAACCTCAACACCAAGATAGCATATAGAGGCACCAGTGACATTCCAATCAAAAGCCGCATCACTAGATTTATCTTTCATCCCTTGCCGCAGAAGAGCCAGTGATGCAAGTCCATCAGCAAAGCAAAACCCTGGGGATAGTCTGAAGAAATTCTGGGAGAGTAGATTAGACATGTCAGGAAAGATAATAATGTAATAGAATGCATTCCTGCGGTATACTGAAGCCAAAAATAGTCATATACAAATTTAACCATGCACATTGCTGTAATTAGTGCTTTATTTTGAGGTTCATTCCTCTTGGCAGTTTAAAATATGAATTTAACAGGTACATCATAGCTGCACCATTTCATACTATTTGCTCTGGGCACTACGACACCACAAAATTTCTTTCAAACAAACTATTTCACTTGATCTGCTTTTGAAAAGAAAGTAACAGCAGAAAATTTTAAATTAGAAAATCTAAAGAAACTTGCAATCCTGCTTTTCTAACGTATACGAAGGTTGAACAATTATGCATAGTCCAAGCATCACAGTCATTCACTTTGACGATGATTTATAGATTGGATTTGATAAAAAGCTATCTACAGAAATATCCTTCTTATCTTGACTAATACAGGAACAAGTAAATAGGGAACTCACCTTGAGAAAAGAATTTGCGCTTGCAGTTGTCTTAATAAGCCCCATAATGAAAGATATAACCATAAGAATGAGTCCCGTGAAAAAGTTGATCAAGAGAACTACATTCTGTGAAAGAATAAAATATGTAAGCAATAAAGTGTACGCTGAAATTATGAATGACCAGACGCCAATAAGGATAAAAAGGATTCCCACCTGAGCCATAGTATGGTCAGAAAAGAAGAAAGAAAGGCAATACGTTGATGATGCAACTGCTAATCCATATTCCAGAAACATGATGACTGTTGGCAAGAAACAATCCTTTCCAATAAACTGATCCAGACCTGCAGACATGAAATTCTAGTGTAACTAAAAAAACTGAAATGAAAAAGGCTTATGAAAAAGGCTTTACACCTGACAACATTATAAAAACTGAAAAAATGTATTACAAGTTTACAACATTAAATATCTGAAGCATCTAAAAGGGCACAATGAGATAATGAGATGAAGTACGATAATTTTCCTTCCCAAACAAAGCAATAATGACATGATTATCAAAATTCAAAATAAAAATTTAAATATTGAAAAAAAAAAAAGTTGATGAAGTTCTTGTTGATATAATCTGAATTGCACAGTGACCCAAAATATCAACCATCAACAGAAGTTTTAAGATGTGGAGATTCAAAGTTTGGACATACCAAATATGTTAAAAAGAGCTATTGCAAAAGAAAAAGGAAATAAGAAGCTGACGAAGTCCCATATGTAAGTAGACGCCCAATATGAAAGTACAGAAACCTGATCAAGGAAAACTACCAATGTGAACCTCATGAATAGTGGAAACATAAATACAAATATATACAAGACACATGAATAAGTTTTTCCAAGAAAATAAACATGCCCCGCTTATCAGTTGTTGGTGCTTAGCTTTTACTTCACGCTCCTGCATCAATTAAAACCGACAAAATTACTTTTCCACAACACAAGAAATTAGAGAATAGATATATCGCTGTCATACAAAGACAATGAAAGTATTTGCAACGAAGAAAAAAGTAGACAGAGAGAGAGAGTGATGCAAAGACTAAATAGCACATATCACATATGGTGTGCCCTGACAAATGATGTCTAATAATAGTCCCATGAAATTTGCAAAAGTAAGCCAAGCAATATATTATCCACATGAGACAAATAGTTTCTTGAGAAGTTAACCCTTTCCCACAGTGCAAACTGAAAAGTTTGTATTTTTGTTTCTTCCTTAAACATTGACCCCTCCAATTCTGGGAATTGCAAAGATACCCTCTCATCATATAGCAGATAATGGATGAAACTAAAGTACATGATAAAATGATATTATAATCAAGTCACATACTACATGAACAATTGTCATGTACTGCATAACATAGGGACGTTTTGGTCTTTCAACAAATTGGAGAGGTTTGCTTTTCTAGAAAAAATTAGACAAGCTTCACCAAATCAACTACAACTAGAATCAATCACTGCCTATTGCAAATAGTATTAAACTTCATGAAGCAATTAAACAACTATGTTTCAGACAGTACCTTCACAATGGAGACAGCAAATGAGGCAGGAATGAAAGAGAAGGCAATACTAACAATAACTGCAGCAGAGAACGCATCCAGATCCTACAAAATAATAAAACAATTCAAACCGTTGCAAATCTGTGATCCTTTAATTCGGTATTGAACTATATAGAGAGAGGAAAATTAATACGGTGGTTTGTGGAGCAGTCTTATATGATACTAAGAAACTCAGTGAATTGCAACTGGAAAATATACAATATTCGATAATTAGCTCATAGATTTTAAAATCAGGAGGACCAAAATCTGTTTAGTTTTTAATGCTCTTTAATTTTATAACACATGAAATTTTTACATTCATAAATTTTTAGTAATACTTCAGCTTCTTTGAGACAGACACGGACATTTCAAATGCTTGTTTCAAAATATTAAGCTAAAAGAAAACACTAATGAAAGGAAAAAAAAAACGAACATTTCAGAGAATATAATAGAATATATCTAAAACATAACCGAATTTAACAATATAAGTCTTTTTGCAGCAGGACATATATATTCTTGTTTCCACCTTCCTTTTTTTTGTCCGAGAACAGGAGACTTTTTTTCCTATCAAGAAAAAAAAAAATTAAAAGAACAGAGTAACGTACATGACGTTGCAAGTGCTGGCTTTTTGTCATTGGCAGAGGGTGGTTGCGTGTTTGAATTGTCATATTTTTATCATGAGTTGCAAGCCTAAGAATTGCAGCATTCATCACATTGATGTAAGTTGGAGCAGCATGCTGACAAGAGCTGTTGTGTAGTATAGTGTATCCTAAACTTCCATCATCATTCTGATCATCCATTACAACTGCCCCATACCTGCAACCAAACAGAGCCTACAGTTAAATCAAACCAAGGAAAAAGAAACTACATGTTCAACTGCCATTTTTCCTTCGTGACAACAAGAGGCGTCACGCAAGGGATGCAATAAAGCAATCTCCTGAAATTAGTGTGAAGAAAATACATAGCTTAAAATTTTGTCAAAGTTGAAATTCATATAAATCATATGGAAAAATTTACTTGACTAATGTACTTTTACAACTTTCATTTCCATTATCAGCAACATCTGGCTAATTGAACTAAAAATAAAACAGAACTTTAGAAATTTTTACCAACACACCTTGACTGGTATGACTCATTAAAGCTAGACATTAGATATTCACTCATTGAAAGTAAAACAGGCCCCAGAGTTGGCCCTGCAGCCTCAATTGCATCAGTGAGTGCCTTTTCTGAATCAGGGAACTTATATGCACTCGGTTTAAAAACTTGAATCCAACCCCCTTCAATATACTGTGATACCTGCAGCATAGGTAGGTTTTAAGAGGAAAATCTTGCATGCGTTGAACAGGGAAAAATCTCACAGCAGAAGCTTATTCAGTCGGTACAACGCTTTAGAAACACTGTCACATAAAGGGGGTTTTTTTTTTTTTATTGAGGTTAAAAAAAAAATTGCTCACCAATTCTCCCAAAAGCTTAATTAGTTATATGGCAGAACAACATTGGATTATATTCTAACAATCCCCATTCAGGCACATGATGGCAGTTAAAGAGAGTCGGTCCAAATGTTAGTTTCCCAAATTTCTCAAAAGTTTAAGCTGTTTGGTGGTGGCCAACACTGGACTAAACATAGATGACAAACAAAGGCATATACAATATATCACAGAAACTAATAAGAAAGAAAAAACTATCAAGAGAGAATAATCACTAACAAACCTCCTTGGCAATAGGCGAGGATAGATCAAAAGGAATTGGGCCACCACCGCCACCACCACTTAACAAAGTATTAAAATTTGAGGTCGTAAAGTTCACAGATTGCTGATCAGGATGTGGTTTGAGCTTGAGAAAAAGAAGACCAACAAGCAAGAACACAACAGGAATCAGAAGCTGGAAAACAATTGTTTTTTGGTCCCTCCGAGCAGATATCGCCCTCTTTATGAATAAGGCTTTACAGTGTTGCCAAAATGTTGACCTTGAAATGAAACAGCAGCTACAGCATTGTCTAGTTAAGAAGTTAATGAAACTTAAAACTGTGGCAAATATCAACCCACATGCTTTCCCCACTACAGTACATATGAACCTCAGAATATTTTTGTAGTTTCCAAAAAGTTTGTCTGAATGCAAAATCATTTTGGGAGCAGATTCATGAGAAACCTGAGAAGTCACAGGACAAGGTGAATAGATACTATTTTTCTGCTCAAGAAATTCAGCTTCATTATAGTCGCACCCTGCAACTCTGAGGAATACCTCCTCAAGAGTTGTGACAGATATACCATAACTTTCGATCATGGGATAGTCTTTCTCTTCACCATCATTTGCTTTTGAGTTACAATCTGATCTTCTCATGCACCTTTCTATTTCCCGAAACATACTCTCGAAGGACAATGAGGATGCTAAAGGAAGCTTGAAGGAAATCTCAGTTCCAACCTGAACAGACATATCAATACTCGTAAAGTAAGCTAAGAAACATAGTTAATTAAGTCAGCACTGAGAGGTACTGTGTAAGAATTTACAGGAAATGAAGTATTATGCAGTTACTGATCATGTTCTCATAGACATACATCCCTTACCTTTATCAAACAACAATCAGTAGAAAGGCTAACCTTCATTTATTCCCAAAATAAAGGCCAAGATCAATAAAAAGGTATATTTAAATTATCTTTCTCGGAGAACAAAATTCACACCAATAAGACCCGGAAAAACACTGAGCATACAACTAATAATTGCTAAGCAGAATACCAATTAAGAATTTCGTTGTGTGTGATAATGACGTCTATTATTGAAGATTATGTTAAATACAGAATCCGGAAATGCATAAGGTTCAAAATCCTCATCAAAAACATCTATAAAGTAAAAGATATTAACATATTGGATGCAGAAATCACTTACTCATTAATCATAAAATAAAAAAGATTATTAAATGACATTGATACCTCGCTGACACATGTTGCAGATGGAATATGGCGATAAACAATGTCAGCAGCTACAGAGGCACTGGGTGCAGACTGTAGTAGTAAAACAAAAAGGTCAGAGCATGTTCATTCTTCAATCATCATAAGTCATAAGAGATAGCCATCAAATGGGAGCAACAAAAGGCGAAAGAGATAGGGAGTAAACCTTTACTAAAGTTAGAGTGTAACCAACCCCATATTGATGCTTCAAGAAAAGGGAACTGTTGGAAATGAACATTGCAAAGAGAATCTATATTAGGTTAATAAAAAATCATAATTAGTGAGCATATGACTCAATTACTGTTTAACCATCTAAAACACAAAAAACTGAATGTGGATACGTACGTACATGCACGCACATTGACATGGACATGCAAAGCACAAATGACTAGAGTAACTTTCGTCTTAAGAATAAATTTATGATCAAGTTGGAAAAAAAATTATTTGTAGATATATTCTCGTAAATCATAAGTCAACTCAGCATGGGTATAAGCCTACAACTGCTGCTTTCTTCTTTTTACAAAAACAACATAAGCATCACGTGGACCCAATGCAAAGCGAATCTGTTATCCAAAATAAGAGTGGATTTCAATAAATCATCAATGGAAGAACCAGGTTACATACTGTAAAGGATTTTACTAGTTTTGCCTATTCTGTTATGATCAGGGAATAACTTTGTCATTTGTTTTTCCAGGGAGGTCTTATCATCTGTTCTTGTATTATCTTCTTTTAATAATACCAAGTTTCGTTTCTTATAAAAACAATAAAAATAAAAATAAAATAATATAAAATAAAATTTTAAAAAAAAATTAAGAACAGAATATCAGGAAGGTACAACTAACAGTCTAAATCAGAACCAGAAGAAGAAAAATTGTGTACAGTAACATGACGTGACTCGTTAACAGCAGTTTAAGGCATAATAGCCTTGGCTAATCAACAGCATACTGTCTTCACCAGAATACGGTCCAAAACAATACACACATATTGTTTGCTGTTATTTCTGTTTTCGTAGAGAAGTGTGGTTCTATCATCTATTAGAGCGGGGGAGACAGAAAGATATTGTGTTAAAGTATGTACCTTCCACAGCATTTTAAAGAACCATTGGCCATGATAGCAATCCGATCTCCAAGTTCATCAGCTTCATCCATTGAATGTGTTGTGAGTAAGATTATCCTGCCCTTCTTTATTTTCTTTATTAACTGCCACGTCAAACGCATTGAGTATGGATCCATCCCACTGGTAGGTTCGTCAAGAATTATAACCTGTAAGAGAAACACAATAAACAACTTCATCACCACTCACACCCAAAACCAAAAAACAAATACAAAAAAAATTAAAATTAAAACTAAAATATAAAAAGGAAGAAGAAGAAGAAATGCACCCTATGTTTCAAACAACCTTACTATTCCCTATCAGGGCAATACCAAGAGACAATTTCCTCTTCATGCCTCCAGAAAGAGCCTTCACTACAGTGTTACTTTTGTCAGCCAATCCCACCTGACCATTATAAAAGCAATGATTCCACCTTTGTTATAGACCACAAACCTAACAGTAACATACACAAGGAAAGGAAAAGAAAAGAAAAGAAAAAGATCTGGTAAATCAATTTTTTCCTTTTTAAAAAAGGACACACAAGGGGAACTATTCGTAAAGCAATTCTGAAGAACAAGAAAACAAAAAGTAGTTTGCCAACAGAATAGCCACAAAAATTTATAGGCAAACTTATACGTTCTTAATCTTACAGGAAAAAAACTCAAGATCAAAATCTAGAATATCTATAAAGAAGATTCCAAAGTTCCCATTAGTCCAATTTCATGAACTTGAGAACATCTCTTCTAGATTTGACTTAGCAAGCCTAAAAGAGACATGAGCCTTTCCCCTGCATATATAAGTCAATGAAGCAAGGTACTTTGGATATTTTCATTTAATATATCAGAGGAACTCAGTAAGTGTGAGCCACTTCCATTACCACTAGGTGTGAGCCACTTACATTACCCCTATGTTTGAGCGACTTCCCTTACCTGTTTCATATTTCACAACCAAGGCATCCACCACTTTTATCTCACAGAATATTTTGTCAGACATTCTTTGTGATTTTTTCTCATTTCATAGGAAACCAAACTTTTAGTAAGCAAAAATACAATAGCGGGCAAAACAAAGAAGATTTCTTCTTTGTGAAAATTAGAAATAAACAGTATTAGCTTAAAGAACAAGTAATGAGAGCAATCCATGAACGCAAAACTTTGCCACTGTCAACCATTTGGCACTGTGTCTTAAAACACAAATGGCAACAGAGGGGACAAATAAAAGTACTGAATATCCAGACAAACAATAGGCTGCTCAAGAATACTGGAGGTTACCAATTTCAACAATTTTAGAACCACGTAAAAAATTACTAGATCCAAGCCTCAGAAATGAATAATCTGAAATAAACATGCCAATACATTAGACTTAAGATTGCAAAAAGTCATCGGATACCGAGACTCTTGGGGTTTTAAAAGCTAGAATCAGAGACCACAAAAGAACCTACACTAAAGATAGCTGGGATTAATATCTCTCATAGTAAAGTGACAAAAACAACCACTATCAGGGCAGAGCATGCAAGACATTGGAGAAAGAACTTGATCAGCCACAGGCAAACATAGCAGAGAATAATATTTCTCATAAAACAAAGAACTTGATCAGCCACAGGCAAACATAGCAGAGAATAATATTTCTCATAAAACAAATTGGATAAAACAACCATTACTAGAGCAAAAGCATGCAAGACATTCGAGAAAAAACTTACTTGATCAACCATATCAGTGACAACTCTCTCCATGGAATCTTCCTCAACGCCTTTCAATATAGCAAATATTTCTAAATGCTCCCTCACCTGGGTACAGTATTTATCCAAGTTATATTGAGAAGTCACCTTATAGTTAAAGGCAAGTTTTGTTAAATGACCACACTTCTAACTTACAGTTAGTTCTGGAAAAAGGATATCATTTTGAGGGCACACACCCAATCCCTTTCGTATCTCATCCTGCAAAAGAGAATTTTAAGCTTATTACAATATCAAACTTACACTTACCTCTATCAAAAATAGATAAATAAATTATGGAAAACATAGGTTTGATAGGACAATATAGATCTGTCAGTATATAATTCAAATCCTAGACTTTTTAAACACCTCGCAAACTATAGCTTCTTGGCATTACAAAGATGCTTATACGAGTGAAAAATACAACATGAACAATTCTCAATGTCTACTACTGTCCACCAAGAAGTAAATTAAAGTAACCATAAGAATGAAATCTGAAATCCACCCAGCCCTATTCCACCCATCTTTTAGAAGCTGTTACAGCTGGAGCTGTTTATCAGCCTGGCAAGTACTTTGGATATTTCTTCGCACCAAACGGCAAGAAAATGCAAGACTATGTATACACAAACACAACTAAACATATTATTTGAGGAAAAGGAAATTGTCCAATGAGCAAATATCAGGATTAACGGACTACGAACAAAAACATTACCAAAGCCACTAGAGTGAGAAAGGCCAAATTTACCATATCTGATATTATATTCTGCCGAAACACCAAAGCATCCCCTGAAGTAGGAGGAACAAGGCCAACAAGCATCGAAATTGTTGTACTTTTACCAGCTCCATTATGTCCTTCACAATTAATAACATAAAATTACTAGATCAGATAAAAGTTACACACCAAGAAAGGCGAAGAGTGATTGCAGGCATATCCTGGCAGGTTAGAAACCCCAGTCCCAAGTGTAAAAAATAAGAGAACCAAAAACAATTATTCTTATAAGAAACTGAAAGTTCGATTAAAATATGGGGTGAAGGAAAAGGGAATTTTTTTAAAAGAACAAGAAAAAAAAGTAAGGTTGTTTCTCTTAGCTGTTTGTTACATTATAAGAAAGAGTAAGGAATCAGCAAACTATGACTCCATAACCTTTAACTGTTTGTTGATCTGAAGAACTCAAATTTACTACTTTCCCTTAAAGCAAAATGGTTTTTACTTTTAAAGGAAAGAAGGAACAACCGCAAAAGTAAGAAAAGCTAAATTACTCCAGTAATCAATATGCAAAGTTAAAACTCTACTATGCCATGCTACTAAAATAGAGCATCACAAACTCAATGGGAAGTCTTCATTTTCACCATGATAATAGTTATAGATGTATATTGCAGCATAATATAAAAAAGCATGCACCAAAACATGAACTAGAATCAAAAGATCATCGCAGGATAAACAAATCATTAACTAGCAATAACAGACTCACCTAGAAGAGCAAGAATCTGATTTTCATACAAGGTGAGTTGTAATGAGTTAACAGCACAACACTTCCCCCTTTTACTGTCATATACCTTATGCAGATTCCTTATTTGGATGCATCTATGGATAAATAAAAGACATGAGGAAATAATCAATTATTTATCTGAATTTACCGCTAGTGCATTCATATTAATAAGCATATACCTGCCATCAAGCTCGTGTTGCTTCATGTCCAAGCTTATCGCTTCCACAGCTGGTTGAAAATTCTCTGTCCTGGAAAAATTCTCCAAAGCTTTTTGATTCACATTAACTTCAAGAGTGGAAGTGTGATCCTTGCTCATTTTTTTCTTTTTCCAAAACCACTTCTTGAAAATGAAGTTCCATGGGTAACGAATTCCATTCTCTCTGGGAAGAACCTGACCAGACAAATAAATGTTAAATTCAAATTGACTAAGTAGATATACTAGCTATTAAAAATCAGAGTTGAAACTTGATAACTGAAGCTCACGTAGTAGCTAATATCATTTTAGTTAGCCATCCTATATACCAAGCTCTATACTATTTAATTTTCAATATTTCATTTCCCCTAAAAATCTGAAGAACGAAATGAATAACAAAACTTTGACCATACAGAAACCAACATTTCTTGTAAAAAACAAGTGTGTATTCACAAATATTGGAAACAGAATGGGTCTTTGTATACAACTAATTCATTTTATCTGCACTCATATTCATGTCAAACATGATATGGCATGCAATCTTAATTGTAAACTATTAAATTTCAAGTATTATTCCCTTCGAACAAGCCCAAAAATTAACACATTTAAATTGACACATGCAGTTGTGTGTGTGTGTGTGTGTGTGTGTGTGAGAGAGAGAGAGAGAGAGAGAGAGAGAGAGAGAGAACAATCAACCCAAATTAAAACACTGTAATAGAAGATATTCAAGCATCATAAGAATCACCTTATCCAAGTAAAGACCAATTGCACCGTACAGCATTGTGTCAACCAGCATCATAAGAAGACAGACTGAAAAATTGACTCCAGATGATGGCTACAGACATCATTGTTTTAAAATATAAGGCACAAAATTGTAGTCTATAATAATCTATAGTAGAAAAAATCCTAATTATAGAACATACCCGCCACATGTTGGTCCAACGAAGTCCAACATGAGCACGCTCATAATCAGCAAAGTTAACTGACCCTAGAGCAAAGGCAGTAGGTGAAAGCAGAGAAGCAACAACCTTTAATATCCTGAGGAACAACCGAACAAATGTTAGAACCCACTGCACTTAGGAAACTGCAAATGGCCAATGGGAAAATGAAAAGGAACCACAAATGTGCTCAAAGCAGAGTACTTACATTGAAACAGCTTCGTCATTGACAGAATAATAGGGGAAAAAGGCACCCAAAAAAGAAAGGGTTCCAACTGCAACAGCTGTTTTGGCTCGTGAAAAGAATGTAGAGATTAAAAATGACAGTGTAATTGCACTTAGTCCGAACAGAAAGAAGTATATGAACACCACAGATTTGTCACTATATTTGAAAAGGTTGTCCATGGTGCAAATCACAATAATTGCAGAGGAAACTGCAAACTGCACAAGAAACCAAATTATATCAAAATAAAACCTCTGTATAAGAGAAAGAAAGTGATGCTGTTCAGAGGATTCAACAAGAATCAAATGTTTCTTAAACTTCTAACTAGAACTGGATTATTCAAATTTCAAGTCACAATTGGCAATTTCACAGATTTATACACATTCCCAAAGTGAACCTAACACATAATATGAACCTTTATCTAGATTCTCTATCTGAAACTTCATCTCAAGCTGGATCTCAAATCAAGTTAACTTTTTAAGGACATACTTATTGCAATCAATCAAAGTAGTAAGTTCATTGTACCATGCCCCGAGCTGTTGCAATTTATTTGATCCACACAAATAAAGATCGTGCCTTTCGAACATAAAATGCCAAAGAACCAAAAACTTTGAAATTAAAGACTTAACAAGTGAAGTTAAGGATTTAACGAGTGAAAACTTTGAAGTTAAGGAGTTAACAACAGAACTCTTGAAGGCTTTGACGAGGATATTGATTTAATTATTGGATAGAGTTAAAGTACGGGTGCTTTATGGATAAATGATGAAAAAGAATTTAAACATTTTGATGTTTTGGTTGAGGGTTTCTATTGTAACCAAGAGGACACCCAGTTTTCTTTTTGTATTTTTATCTCGTTAAAATAATATAGTCTCTTTACCCTCCTATTTAATATTTATATATAAACAAGTGAAAAAAAAATATCCCAACAATCAAACACTAATCAGTCAAGAGTCAAGACAGATCTACCTGCAAAGAATACACAATAAACCAAGAGAGGTAAAATATTTCATCTTTCAGCCCCATCATGTAAAGACCTTCTTTTATTTTCTGTTCCTGAAATATTACAAATCAACAGTAAATAACTTTAGGGCAGACAATGAACTACAAATTCAAAGCAGCAAAGGTCTTTTGAGGAGATTTGGAGCTGGTAAGTCCTAGGGTAACCATAGTAACATCCTTCAGTGCAATAAAACTAATCATAATTATTAACAAACCTTCTCGAAAACCGTATAGCTGATCAGACGTGAGATTGGGTATAGAAATCCCAAAAGATACCTGCAGATCCAGGATCCAGATTAACCAAGTATAGCTAGTAACAAAAGAAAGTACTATAACTTCAGAAAGGGGGGAAATATATATATATATATATATATATATATATATACTGAATTCAAGAGATTACATACAATACACCCATGACCTTCTTGACGATTGACTGGAACTCATCATCAGTGTACTCACGAGTAGGAAAGGGAACTATTCTTATGTTAGAAGGGCTATATTGCATCAATGGAACTTTGAGTGACGAGGATTCACCAAAGGAATGAAGAGAAGGTTCAATATTTCCACTGTCAGATTGCTGGGCAGCAAAAATTATAAAAGAATCCAGTATTTGCTGGAGCTGCAAAAGCAAGATAACATCTAGAAAAATATCAGTCAGCTGCACAAAAAAGAGGGCCTATGGAAAGAGGGTATTCTACAAATTATGCTCACGGGATCACACCATCAAACCAGTGCCGTTAGAACTTCCCGTAGGTCATGCATATATCTATACTTAACTGCACAAGGGATACCTTGCTCAATGTTACATTTATTTAGCAGACCGTAGAGGAAGACAGCATTTATCTTCTTTCTTGAATTGATAAAAATAACGCTGCTTCTAATACCTGTATTATCAGTTACATCTTTCTAAATAATGGATATATCATTTTTCTTTTCTCATAATTGATTCACAAAGGCAAAATATGTTTAGGACATGATATATTAGTTTTGACCTGATATCAACAATTTCTCCTCTTATTTGTATGCTTGTTGCTTCAACTGGAATGATTGATTAGGAAGACAACAAAACAGTATCAATGATCTAATCCGTACATTGTGCAAAGAAATTCAATTCGTGTGCCAACACAAAATCAATAGCAGATAATTTGCAAGTTAGTTACTATATCCATAGTCCCTTAATTGCATGCCTAGAGTTTCTCTTAAACAGAATGAAGCGATGCATTTTTAGAGAAACAAAAGAAGAAATAAAATCATGTAAAAAAAAAAAAAAAGAAGAAGAAGAAGGAGGAGGAGAAGGAGGAGGAGGAGGAGGTAATAAAGCACAAAAACATACTGTCAGAAATCCGCTAAAGCTGTACTGCATTATCGGTACAGGATTAATGCCCAGTTCCAAGTCATTAAGATAAGGACCATTCGTGTCCATAATGGATTTAACATCAGGAAATCCAGAGAAAGCCCATGTGTGATTGAGGCGTATACTATAATCAAACAACTGAGGACCTTGATCATGGAATACCACTGCTCCTTTAATTTTAGGGTTTGAACAGTTCCTAAACAAAGAGAACCCTTAGAGTTATTACGTGCCACAGCCAGAATATCAATATGCAAAGTATCAAACAATCAAGTGTTAGTAAGAGGATTGCCACTTTACACATCAATAATAAGAAATTTGTCACCAATTATACATATAGGAAAATACATTAGCTTAAACCTAAAAAATGACTGGTTGAAAGCAGTCGAAGCAATTCAAAGAAAATTACGAACTCTTAGACGTGGAGATGATAGACCAATTTTCTAATTATAAAAACAATAATTATATGATAAATCATAAGCAGTTCATCTATACATATGTGTATCGCACATGAAAACAAAAGCACAATTTCAATGTATAGGGTCAAGTGATACAATATGTAAAACAGATGACTCAAACGCTTTAGCATCTTGTAAACCATCATATTTTAACAAACGTTCAATACTTTCATATGAGAAAGACTTACCTTATTTGACTGCAGATACCATAGTCATCCGACCGAATGTAGGTTTCCAGCTCTTGTTCATCTTTGTAGACTCTACTAACTAGCTGAAAGTATGATATAGATTGTAAGTTCGATTTACAAAGACACCAGTGAAGGAACAAATTCAAATAAATTGACTCTTGGTAAAGGAAAATCTCAATTTCTTTAACTTGCTTGGATGTGACTAAACCATATAGCAATGAAATTAAAAGCCAAAAATTCAGAGCGTATAAGATAAGTTCAGATGCATAGAAACAATAACATAGACAATAAAATGAAGCAATAATAAATGGCAAAAATTACCTGTAAGAGGGGAAATTTTATTGACATTAAGTTAATCATTGTCTTTGTCTTCTCCGTATCGGGTGCAAAAGCCAGACACTCTCCTTTACTCCATAGTAGTTCCAGAACTTGTTCAAAACTAGGGGACATTCCACTCCCCACTTCGACAAACATATCTTTCCGAATATACCTAGTTCAGTTAAGTAAAACTTATCAGCCATACTTGCAGAAAATGATGAACGCTAGAAATACTCAAAGCAAATACAAAGGTCCCAAGCACGCGCAACAAGGAAAGGAAAAACTAAACCCTTACCCCCCGCAGCTATAATAGTTATAATTAACTAAAACTTTGAAATCCAAAATTACTTGATAATGATAATAAAATAAAAAAAATAACAACAGAAATTTTCTTTTTATTTTACTATGTTCTCATCTACTAAACAGAAGGTGATATAAAAAATAAATAAAATAAAATAAGGCAAATATGCATCCGAGACACGAAAAGCTTAGCAATAATGGTAAAGACTTACGGTTGAGCTGGGTGAATTTGCGTATCGACTCGAGTCCTCACTGCTATTAACAACAACATAACCACTGTAGGAAGCAAAATCTGCCCCAAAACAGAAAGTAACATTTCAAATTTCTCATCTTTGCACAGACATTTGAACACCAAATCTTCAAAACACAAATACAACTCCATGAACTCCCAGCTCCAAGTATTTATTTAATTAAAAATTAAAATTAAAATAAAAACCTTAACAAAAACAACAAATATCATTTTTTTTTTTTAAAGAAAAATAGAACGTTGGATTAATGGGGAGAGAAGTTTACAAGAACGGGACAAGATGTCCCGGAATTGAAAACAAAGTTAAAAAATATCAAAAATAACAAAAGTTAAAAACCACAAAAATCATGAATTTAAGAAGAATTCAAAGCTTAATGTTGAAACAACTCTCAATAAACGATTATCTCAAATTCAATAACAAACAGCACAAATTGATATAATCAGATCAAAATTCCAACTGAAATGCAACTCAATTCATTTCAACTCAAAATCAAAAGCAAATAAAAAAAAGATATATGTATATATATATATAATGTTTATATACAGAGAGAGAGAGAGAGAGAGAGACCTCAGCGGCAGTAATGAAGGGATGACGAGCTTTGAGAAGCCAGCTCTTACGAAGCATAGCCTTGAGCTGCCTCCGTGCAATCCCCATCTCTGCTCGCTCAAACTCTCAACCCACCCAGCCCTAACACTGGTTTTTAGAGAGAGAGAGAGACAGAGAGAGAATGAGTAAGAGAGAGAGTACGGAGTCAAGAAGACGGAGCCGACGACGTTGAAGAGGTGGCAAACTTGCTTTTTCTTTTTTCTTTTTTCTTTTTTTTTAAATTTTAGTTTGGGTTAATTTCCAAGACAGTTGTTGGCTTCTGCCTCATGGAAGCATGGTGGAGGTGTAACGGCAGCAAGTGCTTTATTCCTTTTTTTTTTAATTTTCTTTTCATTTTTTTCCTCTTATTTTATTAATTAAATTATTTTTGCTAAAAAATAAGAATTATGGCGGCGATAAAGAATCGAGTAATGATTTAGCTTTGTCGGAAATTTAAACCATAATATATACACTATATTCATTTATGAATAACGCTAAGGATGCAACTATTATCCCATTATTTTAATACACTTTTAGGTGAAATATAATGTGTTACATTTTAATTACATTACTGAATTAGAAATTATTGAGAATAAATAGTAGCATTTACCAATTGAACATTAACATCTAAGATATTTATATCCTATTTATTTACGTATAAAATCTTTAGAACTAAATTTATAAAAGTATAGAGGTATAAACAGAAATTGGATAATAAATAAAAAATAATAATAATAATAAAGGACGTGCGGTTCGGTAATGGAACGCCTGTTTGTGTTGGCGCCTTGGTAACGTCATGGAATCGGTTTATCGTTAAAAGAAAAAGAATTTTCTTGTTGAGATGAGGATATATTGAACATGCGATATTTTGATCTTTTTTCTTTATTTTTTGGTTTTTTTTTTTTTTTTTAGAGTAATATTGGTAGGGAATACCTATGAGAAAATGGGTTTTTTTTGGGTGAACAACAAAAAAAAAAAAAAATACTCTGAAATTTGAATATTTACAATTTAAACTCTAAAATTTGTACTTTACAAAATAATAATCTGAGATTAAGAATTTCTGAAAATTAATATTATGGATTGACTTTTTGACTATTTTTAATAACGAAAAAAACAATAATATCATTCATTAAAACTACATTAATCCTTGTTATTCTGCTTATTATTGAGGATATTATTGTCTTTTATTAGTTAAAGCTATTCAAAAAGTCAACTTTGGTATTAATTTTCAGAATTTCTTAATCTCAAGATATTATTTTCCAGAGTTCAAATTATAAAGTTTAAATTATAGAACACCCAAATCTTAGAGTATTTTTCTACAATTTACCCTTTTCTTTATCAATATACTAATATATTTCCCAAAAGAAAGACAATAATGTAAGAAGATGAAATCATCACTTCCAAAATACCTCAAAACAACTTACCATTTTCCAAAAATATATTTATATATATATTAATTAATTGGGGAATATAATTTTAAAATATGAGAAAATGTGTATAGGGGAATATATTTTAAAAATATGAGAAAATTCCTTTGGTAAATTTCTACTAAATATAACCCGAAAAAACTTAATAAATGGCAAACTTAATAAATGGTAATTTTATCGATTTGGCAAACTTAAGTACAATCTGTATGAATGGAGGGCTCAAATGCAACCATTACTAGCAGCTTACAGGATAAATTCCCTCAAGTTTTTTAGGTGTACATTTATTTATTCATTTATCGAGTTTTTCAATATTTAAGTAGTAAATTAGTAGTTTCACTTACTGCGTTTGATAAATTGTAATGACAAAGCTAAAATTTGAAACAAAGTCCAAATTTGGAATTTTGAGTTATAATTTTCCAAAAAAAAAAAATCAATATTTTTTAGCCAAACAAAAAAAGAACGAATGTGTAAATAAATTCAAGTTTTCGTGTGCATTTATACAAGCTTATGGGACTAAATTATACTTTAAGGCCCTGTTTGGTAAATAGGACTAGATTGGACTCTTATATAGGACTGGATTGTATTTGATTGGATTGGATTTGATTGTCTTATGTTAGTATTAGAAGTTTTTTGGTGTAATAAGTGATTAAAAGATCGATTAACTAAAAAAAATTTATAAGAATATAAATTGTGGCTTAGTTTATTTTCAGGATATCAAATTCACCGAATGGGGTGGTACACCGCAGTACACCACCCCGAATGGGACAGATTTTTACCGTTATAAATGGTGTAGGACACGAAGCGAGGATTCCTTGTTTACTATTTAGCGGGGGCGGGTCAGGCTTGGAATTGAGTGCCCCGCACCGACCCCTCCCTAATTATATATAAGTTAATTTCTACATTTTTATATAACAATAATCCAACTATATAATTTAAAAAAATCTATTAATGTATAGTAGTATACTAATATTATTTGAGTTTAAGTATTTAAGATTGTGTTATCTTTTTAAATGAATGATGTACTATATGATTTTGGTATTAAATATTTTACATTTCACAACTCTTAACATGTTAAAATTCTATTTGAATGTGCTTTTATTTAGTTATTTAGGTCTTTTATCAAATTATAATTCTAATAGATTTGAGCTAAAGTTAGAGTTTTCAATGAAGTTAACTTTAATTTAGATTTTATTTTTCATGATATATTTAGGCTTTTGAAAGATATGGACCTACCTAAGATTATTTAATTAATTCAATATGACGATTCTAAACGGGGACCCCAATATACCAGTAAGGAAACTAATTTTTAATGGGGATTCTCTGAAATTACCCCGCACAAAATTAAATAGTGAATAATGTGGGGATAGTATAGTAAAATAATAACGGGGACATAAATGGTAAACTCAAAACCGGTCTCGCCTCACTCCGTTGATATCCCTAGTTTATTTGGAGGATGTCTAAAACAAATAAATAAAAATAATGTAGATCGCACTTTTATTAGGAGAATAAGAAAGAGAAAGTAAGAAAATGAATTGTGGAATCCATATGTTTCGAGGAATAGGATGAGACTATTTTAATCCATCTTCTACAATCATTAGAATAGTTCCCTACTAAGGTCTTTATTTTGTTTCTTCGTAAAATAATATCTACTACTTTTAGAGACAAATAAAGAACTACAAAGAATTAGACTATTTAGTCCGGTCCCATCCTTTAGTTTAGTACTACCCACCAAAGTGTAGACTACATGTTACATAGACATTTTGGATCGGAATTTTCTTATTTTTCTCATACAAATGGATTCACTTTATCATCCGAGAATTGGACGTATAGGCTCAGTATGGTGATTTTTCATAATTGCATAATAGAATATGCTCAAAGTATCTAAATTTTATTCGGTCCAGAAGATATTTTCACATTTTTTGAAAAAATATTATACTTCTGGTTTTCATTCTTTTGCATCATAACAACATTTTTATTTCCCCCAAAATACATGCCTTTGTATGAGGTGTACTTACTGGTTTTCAATTTTAAGCTCCCAATACTTAAAAAGTTAAGATATAATATCATTTTTGTATATTGTATTTTGACATTTTGTTCAGTTTGTACCTTGTATTTTAATTATTATCCATATTGACTCTTAAATTTGAAATTTGTTATAAATTTATACTCTGATACTATTTTAAAGCAGTTAATTTACCAAGATAATTTAATAAACTTATTCTCGGATCAATTTTTATATAGTTTATTTTCAATTTTTTAAATGACATCTTGGTTAATTAACTGCTCTAAATTAATGTCACGGTATAAATTTATAATAAATTTCAAATCTAAGGGTGAATGTTGATAATAACCAAAATACAAAGTATAATTTGAATAAAATATCAAAATACAAAGTATAAAAGTGATATTATCCCCAAAAAGAATTTTACGGTTTCAAAATAATAACTAAAATTGTTCTCAAAGAAAAAAAAAATTATATGTAAATTGTCTGGTTGTCATTAGTATTTCTGAAGCTCATGGAATTGTTTTTAAGATCATAATAATAACAAAGTAATTGCATGATAACTTTTAACAAAAATATGAATTGTTAAATTTACACGACTTCACACAAAAATATGAATTGTTAAATTTACATGACTTCACGTTGTAGACAATGAAAAGTAGATCTCATCTGCAATTTATATGTAACAATATTTGAGGTTTTAAGTTATCTTATTATTGCACCTTGTTCTTACCTTTTTCGTCACTTTAAAGGCAGAATAAAAGAATTTATTTTGCAATCATCTATTAACACTTTAGCCAAAAGATAGGGACAGCATCAGCCTATTATATTATTATATAAATATATTACTTATATGCATGGCTAATAATTTATTTATTTTTCATCAAATAAGTTAATTTAATTGGGCTTGACTTATTATCTATAAACAAAGTACTTATATATATTTTTTTTTGATAACAAAACAAAGTACTTATATGCATGGCTAATAATTAATTTATTTCCATATAATAAGTTAAATTACTTAGACTAGACTATCTCTTGGAGACTAGCAAAAGCTGGTCATGCTTATCCATGGCCTTATCATCACATCCCAAAAAGAAGAAAAGCATTTTTTGTCATATTTTATTTTCGTCATGGTCCTTTAATACGTACACTAAATTATTATTTGAGAAACTAAAACATGAGTTTTATTAATTTGAAATACATGAGTTTTATTAGAATTCAATCTCATTTTCCGTTTAGGCCTGAAAGGTGGTCTTTTTTCCTTAAATTAAATTACTATGCACATGTTTTTTATTTGAACATTTCTACATAGTACATAGTGACCAGTGATCATAAAATTAATCATGTATTGATGTTTGTCACGAAAAATTCATAAACCAATTCATAAATTCTTATAATTGTTTTATTTATTTAATTTTCAAGTAATATTTTTGTCATATATTTTGAAGGAAAAAGAAAACGACTTTTTTCTGGTCATAGTCTTTTCATGCTACCTCACATTTATGTCATTTTCCATTTATTTATAGAATAAAAAAAATTGTTGACTTTCCATCCGTCGAATATTAAGGCATAAATGATAACAATATTTTAAATAAAAAGAAAAAGAATATTAATATTGGTAGCTAGGTTTGCTTAATTTTCTCAAATAACAAAAATGCGTCCTCTAAAGTTTATGATTTCTTCCCTTAAAAACAAATAGTTTATGATTTGGTATGATCAATTCTTTTTAGGGGAAAAAGGGGGTCAAGTTTTGATGAGTTATTCTATGGAATATAAATACAGATTTGAGGAGCTGGTTTAGATACTTTTCACTCGGATATGACAAATAACATAGAGTTAACCGTAAAAAAAAAATATATACACATGTTTAGCTTTTCTGTAATTTAAATCTTAAGTTTTGATTTATGCAAAACAATAATAAATTTAATACCCACATGTTAGTCCAAACAATTTTTTTTTATAAATGTTTTAACTTTTTTGAAAACAACAAAAAAAATAATCTAGGTCTGAATTCGCAATTTATTGATAAATAAATTTATCAAAATATGTGCATGGTATATATTTTTTGAATTTCAAAATATAGAAACATTCTTTTACATAAACTAAAACTCAAAATTTAAATTGAAAAAGGCCAAACTTCAAGAATATTTTTGCGGTTAACTCAATGACATAACTATATTATGTTTAGCCCTTACGTCGTCGTAAAACTTTGGAGTGTACCTTAGAAATTAAAAAATAAAATAAAATAAATCTTTAGAGCAAATAGAGAGAAAATCAAGCGAAAGGGGTAGTGGCGGAGGGAAGGGGGGGATTGGCCCATCTCAACTTTTCTCATTTTAGGTTTTTATACCCAAAATAATTTCTTTTTTTCACCATTTGCCCCAATTAGATACATAGTTTTACAACTTTGTCCCTACTTTGAGACATGAATGGATATATTCACTCTAAGAATCGCCTAAATTTAACTTTATTTTTTTTATTTAATTTTCAAAACAAGCATTTGGAATAAATGGAATTATAAGACTTTCATTTTTTACACCTATTCCATTTTTTTTTCCTCTATGGTAATATTTAAGTAAAGAAAATTTTAAATTTTAAGATGATTTTTTTTCAAAGCGCATTCTACTTTATTATCATCTAGATTAAGTTTATGAAGTTTGAGAACTCTTGTTTGTCAATTTTTGCATTTAACACTGCAAAATTGGTTCTCGGTCACTGCAAAGTGGTATTGCATTTTTTTAAAAGAAAAAAAAAATTTAAAAGAGCACTTGAGTTTAAGAAATAAGCAGAAAATAAAGTTCAAGGCTTGAAGCTTACTCCTGATATATATATATATATATATATTTGCTGGATAAAAAAAATTATATAAGCAGCAAGTACTTAGTGTAGTGCTAAGTGTCATATTAATGTTTGAAAAGAACAACTTGAGTTTCAGAAATAAGGGGAAAATAAAGATAAAGGCTTACTCGTCATACTTAGCACTGCATTTATAATGATGTGCACTATAAGTTTAATTTTATATGGCCTCATACCTTGTGGTGCACCAGGCTATCTGTCAATCAAAATAAAGCTAGATCTCATAAAGCAGCTCAAACTATCCTTATCATCAATTCATCATCACAACAACAGGGCAAAAATGTCCTTGCAATAGTTTTCCTTTTAGATAAATGACTCTATTAGGGACAGAGATCATCTGTCCCCTCATTATGTTCATTTCTCTGTCCCTTCAATTAAAAATTGTCACGTCCCCAAAACTTTGACACATCAAAATTAACAGAGTCTAATATTGTTAAATATCATTTATTATCTATTAAATATTAGAAAATAATATAATCAGAAACCCATAGATCATTCTAAGTTCATCGATGTTTGAAGCTCTATTCAGTACATGGGTATTGGAAAAATTATGAGCAAAAATAATTTCCGTCGGAGATATTAGGAAATTCTTACTTCTACAAAAGAAAAAATAAAATAGAGTAAAATTTACGGTGTAGGCCCAATCTTCTAGGCCCCATTTGTGGGACAGGACAATGGGAAAGGACTGAACTAAAGAGTCAAGTCCCATAGTTAGGCTTTTTGGTAGACTGGACAAAATCCTTCCGTCTCCAAAATAGTACCCCTCTGTTGGGACTAAATAGTCTCACTTAGAACTTGGGTTTATTTAGTCCCAAGGATCATGATTTTTTTTTTTTTTTTGTAATTTTTTTTGGATAAAATGTTTTTTATCTTTTGTCTATTCTTAAATAAAAAAATGTATATCCCATTCTTTTTAAAAAAATAAACATATAATAATTATTAAAAAATAAAATAAATAAATATTATTTATTTTATTTTTATTTTATTATTGTTTAATTTTTTTCCTCCAATTTATGAAATATTTATCCTCTTATTTCATTAAAAAATATTATGAGAACTACATTAATAAAATTTTTATTATGTTTTTATACTCTAGTCCTGAGTTATACCAAACAAAGTACAGTACTAAATAGTCCAATCTAATCAGTCCAGACCAATCTTAATTATTAGTCTAGTCCCATCCAATCCAGTTATGCATACAAAACGAGCCGCTAAAGACTAGTGATTATTCTTCATATGAAACCATAGAAATATGTCTTATTTAGGATAGCAAGGAGTGGAGTCAGAAATTTTTTTCCCTCTTTTTTTGCTCCTAATGATTTTTGTGGCTCATCAAGCTATCTTATTTAGGATAGCAAGGAGTGGCGTTAGATTTTTTTCCCCTTTTTTGGCTCCTAATGATTTTTGTGGCTCGTCAAGCAGGAAGAAGGTGGCTGTTTCTGGCCCATGTGGAGAAAGAGAAAAAGAAGCAAAAGTCAGGTTTATTAGCTATTTGCGTTGCAAACAAGTGAAAAAAAAAAAGACAAAAAATAATGTGTTGAAATTAATGAAAATATGCACAACAGTTATTGAATATTGTCTTTTGATTTTGACTGGAAGACCAGTGAAAGTTTTTATTTGCTGGGAAAAGAAGTGCTAATTAAAATTATAAAAAGACAACAAATTATCACTTTACATTCGCAGTCCTTGACACACTTGGGAAAAAAAGTAAGTCAAATCCATTACCTCTAGAAAAATAGATTTGAATCCCATATTTTGCTAATTGTTTTTCTTTCTTTTTCTTTCTTCGATTAGATTACGAATATTTTCTGTTTCAAATAATAAGCCTCATCAATTTACAATTTTCTCTCTCTTCCAATTCTAAATATCATTGTCTATTAAATTTTTCCTACAAAAACAGTGTAAGATTCAATTGGGATTTGTATTCTTCAACTAGAATATCTGAATACGAAACAAAAAATATAAAAAGTTAACCAGTTGTTCGTTTCTTTTTGGTATCGAAATATCTTGAGTTTTTTTTTCCTTGAAATTTGGAAAATAATTGGAAAAATAAGATCAATATCCACAGTTTAAAACAACCATGAACACATCTGCCCGAACAAAAAAAAAAAAAAAACGGAAAAGCGTCTCCTCAACAATGTTTTCATAAACATAACGGGTTCAATAGATTTAATCAGATGAAGAGGATTCAATCTGACGATGAAGAAAAAGAAGAAGATAAAAGAAGTAAAAGAGCAAAAACGAACATTGACTCTTTGATTCTGTCATCTGAAAACGTGTTCATCCGAAAAGGAAAAAAAAAAAAAAACAGTTATGGAACAACAGGTTCCAGAAACGTTTAGTCTAACCTATCTGTTAGTTGTGAGATGTGAATTTTTAATGAGGTGGCAACTTTTAATTGAAGGGACTGGAAAGGGGACATGGAGAGGCGATAGGTGATTTCATTCCCTTTATTAGTCCGTGAACTAAGGAGAAAGTTTCATTTTAGTTTTAAACTTTAAATTATACTTTATTGGTCCTTAAACTATTAAAAATATGTCATTTGAGTTATTTTTGTTATATATTTTGTTTGAAACTTATCAAAATGAGCACATAAATTGCATTTCTCATTTTATATTAGTGATTTCAACAAAATATTGCTTTTTGAACAATTCTATGTTATATTATTGTTTGATGTGCAATTAATTTTAAAATAATTATTTTTTAAATCACATTAATTTATATTCTAATCTCTTTATAGTGCTGGACTATGCTTTTGTATATGAAATAAGTACAACAGAATAACAAATGTGTTCATTCTATCAAGAATAAAAAGAAAAATATAACTAAAAGTATTAAAATGAAACTTTTTAAATAGTTTAATAACTAAAATAATATAATTTAAAATTTAAGCACTAAAGTGATACTTTTCTTATAATTTAGGGACTAATAAAGTCTCTCGTTTTTTTTTTCTCCCGGGTGTCATTTGTCTTTCCCTTTTTCAGATAAAACATTGTTTTTTCCTCAAATATCAAATGGTAGCCTTTGGGTATTCTAATTAGTCGCCATGTATATCCTTTTTCTCTTTTCAACTTTTTCCTTTTTTTTTATTATGATTTATTCAAATATAACTTGGTGGAAGACTAGTAGAGGTCAAGTTGAGTGGGAGATGAAGCCTGGTGGCAATTGACTCACTCCCAAGTCCCGAAGAAAGATGGCTTTCTAGAGAAATAATAAAATAATATATATATATCTTAAAATTGTGATTAAAAAAATTATGCTACAAGATCTACATCACTCGGTGCAAGTAATATATTCTTTAATAATATACATGATAGTCTCATCAAAAAAATAATAATAATATACATGATAGAGGATAATTGTTTTTTTTTTTAGTTGGGTTAAAAGTCTTAATACATTCTTGTCAAGTACACGTGTATTAAGACCCAAAATGGGAAACTTTTACGTTTTGGGTTCAAAGGATGAAGCTTCCTAGTGGGGTCCAGATTGAACAGCCCAGACCCAGCTTTCATGGACTGCTCTATATGTTTTGGTCTCGCAAGGAGGCTACTTTGTACAGGGGCCCACAGCAAGTGTTTTCCTGAATGGGCCCACACCAAGTTGGGATCCATTCGGAACGTTTAACCCGGTCATTTAATTCTGATTGGATCTAAAATCTAAAAAGATAGATAATATTAAGTGTACTAAAATTTTTATCAAATTTTTAATACCAACACATATGATACACAAATTGGCAATATTCAATTGGTGAATATGATTAATTTATTTATATTAAGTTTTAATACACCAATTAAATTGTGCCAACTCAAATGCCACATGTATTAGTATTAAAAATTTGGTACACATAGTATTATACAATCTAAAATCTTGTGTATCCCCCACTCCCATCCACTCCATCAATTTCTTCTGATTGTCGTATCAGGCATGGTCAACAGTAGTTTTTTCATGGAGGAGTCCTCAAATTGCAAGATCTTATTATACTTTTCCCCTATGTGAAATTGAAAGATGCCAGTATTATTATTAGAATGATAGTGAAATCAAGGACATTCCCCTTAGAAGAAATGAAAGCGGTCATATCTCTCTCCATTTGGACAGATCCTTTCATTTTATATAATAAATCACGTTGCACTAGCAATTTTTTTGATGAAATTTCACCACGCCATTGTGGTTGAGGTCCACGTTTTTCATATTAGGTTCAATAAGTCAGTCTTGTGAAAATTTTGTGCATATATATATATATACACAGAAACGGCAAACTATGTACGGATGATAAACTTGGGGGGGGGGGGAAGAAAAAGAGAGAGAGAGTGCATGCGACGAACGAGATAATTATGAACACTATAGTTTTCCTCATAAGAATAAAACACAGCTGTTACTGATATTTTCTTTTTCTTCTGACATAAAATTAGCTTAGAATTTAGACATTAAAAGTATAAGGGTGTACAAAGATACTATCCACTGATAGTGATAGATACTGGTACTGTAAATTTATAGCCTCCAACATTTTTCCAGTGATGATTGCTAGGGATTTCCAATTTCTAATACCAATCTTTTGGAGAAATATGTATTGTTGGTTACGTTTCAACCTCCCTAGCAAACAAAAGTTAGCTGCCAACAACACCAGCACCCAGTCCTCCCACCCTCCCCTCGCCCCAATAATAAAATAGCCCACTAAGTTCCAGTAGTGCAAGACTACAGGAATCCCATTTCGTGGATATTTTTAGTTAATGAAGAGTGAAAATTAGTAAAGCGATCTCATGTGTGGTTTGCCGTTTGGGGGCCCTCTAGATCACGACAAAAGAGGTTTTCTCTCATTGGTGATTCTTTACAAGAACGTCATGTCAAACCTATGGCCCGCTGTCATAGAATAGTATGATACAACATAACATTAAACGTGATAACTAAGGGTAGCTTGCACGTCATTTCTTCATGAAGTCGCTTTCACATAACCAATAGAGGAAATAACCTTTTTTTTTTTTTTGAGTGGACGGGAAATAACCGTTAGTAAGAAGCTATAATGGTTAGTCTTCAATTTGATAGGCTTTTTACCATTTAACCTGTTCGTCCGGTCATAATGTTGATTGTTAGACATCTCTACCTACTAATTCAATCTTCAATTAGCTGTAACGTTTCTTTACCTTTTCTTGTTTTGTGTACCATTTTTTCAACAACATCCTTCCTTCTGCTCAGTTGTTTACTAACACAGCAAATTGCATCAAAAAATTTTGAAGTTCCTCTTTGTTATGCAGTTGGTATAATGCAATATCATATACAAACCACCAAAGGATTTCAGTGTATTCTACTTTCAGTTGATACCATTTTATCCTTTTGTTTGAAAATCTTCAAGCACTCCATCAGGCAACAAGTTCACGTGTTGATAATAATTTCTTCAGGTAACAAGCTCTCTACTGCCGCTGATAATAATTTCTTCAGGTAACAAGTTCTCATGTGTTGGATATTTGCATTGTACAGCCCGTGAAGGACGCGTACTAGAAAATCACTAGATCCATAAGCATGCTTTGAGCTTGGAAGCAGATGGACTCATAATGTAGGGGCCAAGAACTCTCAGGGCTGTCATAGAGGATGCGCCGAGCAAAAACTACTCTGTTTCTAATTATTTTTTTCATTGGCAGTGATTCTGGTGAAAAAGAATCATTAAATAAGCCATTACATACGATGAAAATGTTATACCCTACTCAGCAAAAATAACATCTGTTCAAAGACGTCCGAGGTCCGATTATTTCGCGTTTTCTCCTCTTATTGAAGGGGAAGAAGGAGATAGCAAATATAACGTAAGAAGTTGAAGCTCCATCACCAAGAAAAGTTGGAGGCGCATCAATCAAATTGCATATGAAACAGAGAGCACATTGATTGACAATGAAAAAGGCCTAATAATTATATCAAGAGACTATGCATGGTACATTTTCTCCTCTGCATATGCATGGTACATTTCTCTTGATTTTTGTAAACCATTCAAGGGAAAAAGTTCTACATCCAACTCTTCAGGCACAAACTTGATGTACAAAACCTGGGGATATCAGCTAAATACACCATGAAGCATTAAAAATTATACATTATAGCTAGTTATAAAGGTACAAAACTATTTTCTTCTTCTATGAACTATATATATTCAAGTAAAACAAACCTGTAAAACAAGTACAAAAGCCTCATCCTCATGAGTAATTGAACTCTGCATCTGTTTCTGCAGGTGTATACTGCATAGTAATGCATCAACTATATATAAGCCTTGGGTTAAAAGTAAGCAAATATCAGTGTTTTGCCAACTTTCAGAGCAAAAAGGAATGCGCCGTCATTCCCCTGGCCGATATAGAGTGAAAGTTGAACTGGTCTCAGTCTTTGTAACCTGCATTGACAATAGGTTTTTTGTTAGGTAAACCATTACACAAATGCGTAAATCAGAGGTATCCTCCTTATGCTGTACCAATAGAGGAAACAATTTAAGAAGGCCGCACTAATAGATGAACAGTTTATTAAATTGTGTTCATTTATATGCTTTGTAGTAGAAATTAAGTGATTGCTGTCATTTCATGGATATTATAATATTATGCAATTATTGACATTTTTTACAAAATTTCCTAATGCTTTCCAGCACAAAATAATGTTAGCCTAATGTCATTCTAGAATTCTAATAAAAGAAATGGTAAATAGTTCTAGATTGAAGTATGCTATTATATGTCTGCAAATAGGGAAGAAGCACACAACTAATAACTTTAGCGACTTTGTGAACCTCTGAACATATTACAAGACAGTACAACTTGAAGCTCTTTTGAAAACCAGCTCCGTATGCACTCCACAACTTAGAAAAATGTTTGAGGAGTAAATTTTTACTAATTAATAGTTTAGTCTAGCAATTATAGTTCACTACAGTCTTCCAAATATTCCCTGTAATGATGGAATTGTCATAATGATAATGGTGTTTGTAAGTATTTTAAGTATTCAATACAACAGAGTCAGATAAATACCAACCTCGGCTGTACGAGAAATTCCACTTGGAAGAACAGGAGCAAGTGACGTCCAAACAATGGGATCTACCAATGGATCAATAGTGTTGTAGTTGGTCAGCAGTGGTGCAGACAAAAGAGGAGTCAATGGGAACATACTTATATTTCTCTGGAGAGACAATCCACTGCTCATTCCTAATGCAACTCCATATCTCTCACTTCCACCATCATGACTAGTGGGTTTCTCAACTGCCTTGCCATAGTCCATTTTATTGATTGCATTTTTGCTTTTGTTCTCATCATTTTCTGCATTGCTTTCTTGCTTTTTTAATGCTTTCTCTTGCAAGCTCTTATAGGCTGCGGACCGCGACAAGATGCTCAAGGCAGATACTTTTGAACTTTTATGCTGAATTCCTTCATGAGACATACCTAAATGAGGCATCTGGTATGGTTCAGTCGGCTGAACTGCCCATTCTAATGTTTTAAGCTCACCTCCAATATCTCCAGCACAAGCATGTTTAGTTTCTTCTGATGATTTAACACTCGCTTCTCCTTGACGGTTTTTGTTTGGACCCCACCACTTGATGTAATTTGTTAAGTCAATCTTTCTCTCAAAGCATATACTACCTACAAATTCACTTTCTGTTGCTGGATCATCACCTGTACCTTTAAATGGTAGAACACGAAGGCTCTCAGATTCTAAAACTATCACTTGGAAAAAAATCACTGGAATTCAGAATCCAAGGAACAGTTAGAACTTACCATAATTTATGCTGTTAAAGTACTCGGATCCAGCCATACGACCAAATGATGGTTCCCACCGACTGCATTGAAACAAAACCAAATATTGAGCTCAATATCAAAGTACAATATCAATGTTAACGTTATATCGACAAATGACTGATGTTTATATTGAAAACATACCTCGAAAGCCCACGGTATTTAGAGATCCCTCTTGAGAAACCACTGCTCTTTCTGCAAAAAATGTCTAACATAAGTTAGGGCACAGTTTCAGCTTGAAAAAATGCAAAGAAATATGTACAATACACACCTTCGAAGAGACGCAAGGTATTCCTCTCGTGAAACATTCTGCATTTCTTCAAGATCCCTTGTGTAATCTGTGACCTGCAACACATAGTTAACGTGCTTAAGAGCACATTTGAAGATCGAAGCAGAATGAACCATAAAACTGGATTTGATTATGATTAAAAAAAAAAAAAGGAAAAACACCCATTTGTTGACGTAATAGGAAAAGTCCTGATGCAGAGTGGATACAATTGGCAACAGGGAAAAAAATATAAATAAAAACAAAAAGAAAGGCATTCGACTATCTCACTGGAAAGTTGATGAGAGTGCCAGGGCCCCAATATTTCAAGGCAGCGAGATCATATGCTCGTGCTGCAGCCTCCTCATCATCATACGCCCCTGTACATGAAATGCTATTCAATGGTTGTCAATGTAAAAATATTATCACACAGAATTAGCAAATTAGAAGAGCAATAAACTAAAAAGGGTAAGTGAAGATACAAACATACCCAGGTACACTGCCATGTTTAATCAACGGGCCAAGCATTCCATACATCAAAAAGAGTATATAAAGCGTCAGAAATCTCATAAATAACCATGAAATACGTGTTATGGATTCAGTATGCGTGCTCATATTGAGAAAGAAAGGGAATATGAGACCTTGCTTTCCCTTCTTATTCTGATTCTGGTTCCATGTACTTTTATCCCAAAGGTGAGCTTCATAACGACCTGTCCATCTATGCCTAAACATCCATGAAAATCACACCATAAGCACATGTATAACACTCCATACTTCTTCTTATTCATTTTCACCACCAAAAAGAAAAATCAAAATTCACACCTAAACACCAAAACAGAGCAGCTAACGCAATATCTTTCTCAATCATTTTCTCAGTAACCAAACAGTCAATACTCTAATAGAATTTTCACCACTAAACAGGATTAAAATCTATGAAAAAATAAAAATAAAAGTTTAAATACACACTTAGTACTCTTACATAGCAGCTAAAGCAATATTTTTCTCAATCATTTTCTCAGTAACCAAACAGGAAATTCTCAATTTCAGCAGCTCAATCTCACTCAATACCTAGTGACTCCACGGTAAATGGAGCTCCGCTTCCCGGCCGCACATGGAGGCATCTTACTGATTCGCTCCTTGGCCGTACAACCCCTCTCCTTCTTCGCTTTCTTCAAACCTCTGTACATCAAAAGCTGATCATTCGCAATCACAGCCTCCGAACTCTCTCCTCCTCCTCCTCCGCCGCCACCGCCGCCGCCGGCGCTAGATTCAGGCTTTAAACCAGGATCAGAGGAAGAAGAAGCCATGGATGAATCCAAGAAACCCTAAGAGAGAGAGAGAGAGAGGAGAGAGTAAATCGAAAACTTTAAGAGTGAGAGAGGGAATTGGCTTCGAGTTTTATTGGGTTTCTTGTTTGGGGTTTCACTGTGAGGAGGTGAAAACTGCATTCGATACAGTGAGACAAGGATCGTGAGTGGCGAAATTACCGATTTGTCCTCATTCGCGTTCGAAAGGACGGAGGGAAAGATTGGAGGCTGTGCGAGGGCATAAAAGGTTGTAACGGCTAGGATGGGACCGGGGGTATTTGAGTAATTTAAGGTGGTTTGAATGTGCTTTGTGTGTAGTTTCTGGGAGACAATAAGCAATGAGCAAAGAGCATGTGGAGGAGGGGCCAGCGCCACCTGTCTCCTAATCTCAAAACCTCATAACGGTGCTTTTTACCTGTTTACCTGTCAGGACTTTTCATTTTAATTTTCCTTTTTTGGATTGTTTTGAGAACCGTTCAACATGGTAATCATACCATAAAAAAATATTTAAAACTGCAATGTATAATAAAGTTGTGGTTGTCCATACTTGATTATTAATCCTGCTCTTTTTTTTTAAAAAAAAAAATTGGAATTAATCGTTTGTTGTCACACTGGTAAAAAGATGAACACTCTCATCATTATCGAAGAAATGTGTTTTCAGAAAAATATGTAAAATGTTTTTTTTTTCTTTTATGTCACGAGGATGAGAGATATTAACTAATGAAGTATAACAATATGGATGAGACTAATTTTGCATGGCTCTTTTCACGGGTGGTTTTAATGCATGCCTATCAAACGGCGTGTCGTTTTATTATTGATATAAGCTTCCTATTAGGGGTGTAGTAGTGTACACCAACCCGCCAAACTCAACAGTCCTAGACAACCAAAAATGACAAACCAAACAAAAAATATGTGGTTCATGAGTTCCTATTATTTCAAATTGAGTCTATGGTGGGGTGTAATGTACACTCTACAACAAAAAATGACAAAACCAAACAAAAAAAATATGTCCATGAGTCCTAATTATTTCAAAATGAGTCTATGGTTTGGGTTACAATTTTAAGAGTTCTCAACTCACAACCCGGTTCAACTCAACCAGAACTTTGTACATATTAAAAGTTAAAATAAACATATATGTTAAGCTTCCCCCCCTCCCCCCTCTTTTCTTTTTAAGGGGAATTACTGGTGTCCTCGGGCTCCCCCCTAGTCTATCCCATATCAATAGTCCAACCTAGCCCACTAGTGGAATGACACCCACGCCTGTCCCCATGACTTCATTAGTTAACAAGAACAGATGTGCCTACTCAACAAAGACCCACATAATGGTGGGGTCAATCTTGGAGTAGAAGGGGATAAAACACACCAATCGAGTTCAACCAAGCATTGCAGGGACTCGAACCCCTGACCTGAAAGAAGCGATGTTTCCGGATGAGCACCTTTGTCAATGTACCATCACCATCGATAGTTGTTTAGCTTATTAATAGAGTAAAATAGAAATCTCACTTATGAGCTTATATTAGCATATAGTCATTATAAATTCTATGAGTATAAGTTTTTAACCATAGACTAAATTGACTAAAACAAAAATGACAAATGTTTAGTAGCAAAATTAAGATTCAAAAGCCTATTTTTTAATAATCAAAAACTAAAATAAACAAGAAAAATATTTTTAAAAAAAATACAAACTCTAAACCTGGAAACTCAATCTAACATAAACCAACCCAAACTAACCCAATGAAACTTGAGTTATTAGGTTTCTCTAACTACTTTTTGAGTTATAATTTTCATAAACCAATATTTATGGGTTAAAAAAAATCCTAAAATCAACCCAACCCAACCCAACCCAACCCATGTGTACCCTCCTTATCACTGTCTTTGCGGTCTGGATATGATTTCTCAAATGTTTTCAGAGTTTTTATAATAAATGTCTCTTTTTTTTAAATCAGTTTAAAAAAATAGCCATTTTTTACGCCTATATAATAAATAACACTTTTACAATTTTATTTTGATAAATGGCCTTTTTTTGGTTGATCTATTTTTTAAAAAATGAATCAATTTTTATGCAAAATAAATCAATTTATTTGATCTAATAAATATGGAAAACGGTTATTTTGAAATTTAAAAACGGTTATTTTTCAAATAAATTTCAAAATTCAGCTATTGTTTAACAATGTTTGAAAAACGGCTATTTTTCAGACAGTGATCTAATATTCGGCCATTTGGCTTAAAAACCCAAGTCTTTATCGCTTGTGTCTTACCTAAATACCGATTCTCTTTTTTTTTTTTTTGTTAAAAAAAATACCGGGTCGTTAAGTTAAACGACGAATAAATAAATAAAACCCTGAGGATGGTATGTATGTCCGAACACCGTGACCAAGAGATGTGATTGTGAAGTTTATAAGGGTCGTGAGCAATCAACAGAAATTGTAGAATTCTAGTCCCTTAACTTATCTCTCTTGTTCAATGGCTCTGCAATCTGACGTGATTTCTCAATGTTTTCATCACTTGTTGCTTAATTTAATGCACATACACACACACACACATATATATATACACATAATTATATTAAAAAAAGTGTTAAGAAAGAGTAACTTATACGACATGGTGTCATTGTTAGTACTTACTGTACGTAACTACACTACTACATAGTACATAATGCTCGTTGGTCACCGAAAAAAAAAAAAAAAAGAACAAAAAAAAGACACCCGCTTGAGGCACCATTAGACGACATGTCGTATATCCATGTAGGTACTGTTGTTCAGAGACGCGAACGACGTATCATATCACTAAACTGGGGTTCCTACTTTACTCGTGGCATAGGACGACTTATGTTTTTCCCTTAATTATCAGAAAACGACAACGTCAGATCACTGGTAAATTGGTAATTTAGTATCAATAGTATTGAAGAATCGCACGACCTGTCGTTAGTCTTCGTTATAGTTAAGCAACTCATGGCTTCTTCTTACATTCTAGAATGGAAAAACAATGTTATTGTTACGGGAAAAAAGAACTGTCCAAAAGTAACTTTTTCTGTGCTTAATTTAAGTTAAACATGTATGAGGAAACTTACTGCTGGCATAATCAGATATCATCATTCTGAAGCTACTCACTATAGTTAGACTGACAACTACTATCAGCAATTTAATAAAAGGCTTTAGCAAAATGACCAATTTTTGGCACAAATGCAATTTTCCAAAATTTTTAGCAAAACGGCCAAGTATATAAGTCAATAAACCTGATACCCCAGTGTAACAAATTGATTTACCAAGTAAAAAACTTATATACTGAATATATAGCCACAAATTTACTATAATTACTCTCTTATTTATAATTAACATTCAAAATGTACAAGTAATTTTTCCTCAAAAAAGAATAAGCTGTAATACCGTACAGATAATACTTGATCTCCTATGTGTGAGGCTCTCATTGGTCCTTTCCAATGCATACCGAATGCCAGGACGTTCTAAAAGGCCACGGATACAACAGCCATTGGCAATTGCAGAGGGTTGCGAAACTGTAGTTTGGTTCCACTTATCAATGGAGAGGGAGACAAGTAGAATCATGCAGCCTAGTAGTTGAACCTTGGTTCCCTGTTTTTCTTTTGAAGGACTCTGTGAAATGTCATACAATTCAAATGATTTACTTGTCTATAACTGATATTCTGATAAATTTTCAGTATCAACCGCATATGTCTTGAGTATTGTTTATGGAGGAGAAAGCAGGCAATTGAAAACAAAAGGGTCTCATCAAAGAAAATAAGCATCTACATACCAACTCTCTCTTTTATGACAGCAGCATAATCAGCTCCACCACTTTTTTGTGCATAAGTGGATATGTCAAGATACATGCTATTTGAAGGCTGAATTCCAGCATCGTCCATCCATTGTAGTACCTGCAAAAAAAGTTTGTTCGACTCTCTGAATTTCAGTATTTGTAGGCGCAAAAGTAAGATGGTGCAACAAAAAGTAACTTTGAGAATACTAAACAGACAATTATTTTGGATTATTTTCAGTGTGCATGACAGGGAAAAGGTTTATGTTAATATTTTCTTTCTCTATCTTTACTTCCTTCTAATACCATCTTAATTATACATGCAATTTCGAGAGCTGACCAAAGTGAGCGGGGCCCGCTTCCCAACACAGTGCCTCAACCAACTGTTGCATTAGGGTAGATCTATTTAAGAATTTCCTATGACCGTGAAGGTTCTCTTTAGCAGTTATTGCAGAACCGTAGTGTCATTTGCAGGTACTTGGACACTACATATGCAATCAAGATTCAAGAATACCCTGTTTAACACACTTTTCTGCCTATATGTTTTTCTAAAGAAGAAAAAAGAAATGTATAGATACAGGATAATTTTGACTGACACGTTACCTCAATATACTTTCTCCAGTTTCCAGCAGACAAAAGATTTTTCAACAAAATTGAATAGGTATTGATATTGATTTCAGCGCCAGATGCTACTATCTTGTAGAACAGCTGCATACGTGGAAAGACAGAAGAAAAGAATAAGGAGAAGACTACAAATAATATAGGGATATTAATTCTGCCATGGTAGTCTAGCTTTACTATCTGAGTGCCTGGTAAACAAAGATTTTCTATTCAGCTTAAGGTGCTCAAGATCGTGTTTGTTCAAAAGGTTGGTGAATTTGTAAGTCTCCAAATACCTTCATCATAGTTTCAATCTTCCCACTTCTTCCAAGGAAATGGAGGAGCTGATTTATAACGCCACTAGAGACTACCGGGAGCGAGGGCTCCATCAACTTAATCAGGTCGATTGTTGTCCTCCAGTCTCGTAAGCTGTAGCCAAAATTCAATGGTCAGTATTGTAAATGAACTAATAACAAAAAGCATCTAAAGTATCATGCACTGAGAGCACATTGAATTTTTCAAGAAATTGAATTTGGGCCCTTTAAAGTAACGTGTAGCCAACCCAGGTAAAAAGAAGTAAAACTTACAGGCTACAGGCAGATACAATTTCAAAGAAAATGGAATCGTTGAAAGGAATTTCCTTTTCTCTCATGTCTTCAGCGATATTTAGAACTTTGGATGATTGGCCTCCTTTATTAAGAGCTCTCATCACAGCTGAATATGCTACAGAGTCTGGTTCGATACCATTTGTTTCCATTTCTTGAAATAGTGTACAAGCCTTCTCCCAATTTTCTGGTATAGATTCAACAAGTATGTTTCAAATTAATTCTTGATGAATTAATGCAATCATGTTAAGTACTTTAACAATAACATTTCTTACCTGCAGCAATATAGGCATGCAGCATAGCAGTGTACATAACCACATCAGAACAACATCCATCCGCCTTCATCAAGTTGAACACAGATTCCGCTTCTGTAAGTTGGCCCTGAGTTAATGTAAGAAGAATAAGATTATGAGACCGCTCAGATTATGAGAGTCTATTTAGAGGCAACTATAGTCATAATACTTGCCTGTTTGCTGTAGGCACATATTGCAGATGAACAGACCTCTTTAGACAAAGGGATTTTTAAATCCATCATTTCATTAAAAAAACCAAGTGCCTCACTGTATTGTGACATCCTACAACAACCACTTATCAATTGAGTGTAAGTAACAGAATCTGGTTTAACTTTTTTCTTCCTCATAGATCTATACAAATTTATAGCTTTTTTATTTTCCCCTATATTCATATAGCTTCCAATAGCTGAATTATACGCAATTGTGTTCATTTTGATGCCTCGGAGCTTAGCTGCTGAAAGCACAGCATCAATGTTCACCTTTTGACCACATCGTCCACAGGCAGCCAAAAGTGTGCATATTGACACAATGTTCGGCTGAACTCCATTTCGCTCTGCCTCACGCAGCACTTCAACAGCTTGAGCTAACAAACCACTAGATCCATAGGCATCAATCAGCGCATTGTAGCTCACAAGATTTGGCGTACATCTGTTTTTCTTCATCATGACAAATACTTCCCCCGCCTTTCGAGGTTGCTTCGATTTTCCATAAGCATTGAGTAATGATGTATAAGACACAACATCAGGGCAAAAACCAGTTTTCTTAATCTCATTAAAGACTGACAATGCCTCTTTATCCATACCATGCGAAGCATATGCTCCTAACAATGCATTATATGACACAATGTTTGGTTTCAATCCTTCTGCAAGCATTGTATCAAACACAGCCCTACAATTTTCAATCTGGCCACACACAGAATACATATGAATGACGCTGGTGAATGTTACAATGTCAGGGCGACATTCAGCTCTCCTATCTCTCATGGAATTGAATATTTCAACTGCTTTCCCATACTGTCCAAGCTTTATCAAGCAATGTATCACAATATTGAGGGTGGTTGTGTCAGGACGGATATTTGTCCCCTTCATAAGTTCAAAATAAGACAACGCTTTTGAATACTGAGCCCCAGTTTTGTAGGCGGATAGAACAATATTGTGTGTCACAAGATCTGGACCAACTCCATTATCTGTCATTTGCTTGCAAACTTTAAGAGCTTCTCTCCAATTTCCACTAGACCCGCAAGCATTTATTAAGTTGTTATACGTGGACCGACTAGGAGGGATCTGCAACCATAAGATAAATATTATGAAGCTCTATTGCTGAAGTGATAATCAATTTTCAAAAGCTAAGTTGCAGAACAACAAATAAGGAGATTAGCGGGGGGGAAAAAAATTCAAAAGAACTGGAACAATTACACTGGTCATGGACAGTAAATTCACAGTTGATTAATAAAGACCAACAAAGCTGGCATGAAGCCTAGCAGATATGCGTTTTTCGGCTATCTCGGATTTAAAGAACGAATCAGATGTTCCATTGTATTTAAAAAGACAGTTTCAGATCGAATTTATTAAATATGCATTACTACGAGAACATTAGTATAAACATCAAGCAGCTACAAGATTCTGAAGGCAAAACTCACAAGAAACATCTCACAATATTAACTAATATAAAGAGAAAATATATCTGACCCTGAAACAGTACAAGGACTTAAGATCAACAAATGGCAAGTCCACAGATCTACCTGTGGTATTCAAGTGCACCCCCAACAACAACTTCGCCAATGAAAGTAGAAAATCAAAAGTTAAAAAGAACATTGCACACAACCGACAACAAATAACCATACTGGAAGAATCTAGAACTGAAAATGCTTGTGTCAAGAAGTGATGTTGCAAAAATTTATTGTCTAGCATTCAAGGAAAAAAGAAGGGTTGCTCACATCAAGTCAGACCACAAAATATTGATCAGGGAAGAAAAATACAAATACACACAGCTGTACGCAACATGTCTTCCATGATATTCATAGCCCAACGCCATTGACCTGCTCGACCATGTGCATTGATAAGAGCATTATAAGTCTCAGCATCAGGTTTACACCTAGTGGGAAAAGTGACCCCAAAAAGAAGTGTTATTAGTGACAGAAAAAGTGAAATAATAAACTAAATGATAATTTGTGTAGTGAAGTTACTCAAGCCTATATTATGTATATTTAAAGTCCCTAATGGGCAGACTCCTTATTTTCTAATTCACGAATGAGCATAGACTCTTATAATCAATAAATAAGGGGGAAGACTATAAAACTGTAGTGAGGGACCATGAACCAAAAAACATTGTCATAGCAACATTCTGACTTGTTAATATAACAACAAGAATTGAACTGTTACAGAAAATGTAAGATTTCGATCAAGAATAACAAACACACCCGAACCTTTCATAATTGACCCAAAATTTAAATAAATAAAGAAAATGGTAGGTCTTTTCTTAAATTACATATCAAACTTTCAGCTTCAAAAAAAGTTCCTTTATCGATATTAAAAAAACCAGGAAAAAGGTGCTTTAGCCAAAGTATATAGCCAGAGCAACTTTTACAGTCCAATTTCTTTTATCAACTAAACTCAACACAGTAAACATTGAAAAACAGAGCCTGAAAATCGGACAAAATTCAAACTCAAATGCACATCAACAACCGAAAAAAAAAAAGTGTAAGCCAAAGCTTACCTCCACTCTTGCATCTCGAAAAACAAACCGCGAGCTTGATCGATGTGATTGTTCCTGGCGTATAACCTAATCATCATATTGTAAATATCAGTCCGAGCACAGTAGTTCTTCTGAAGCTTCATCCACCTAAACACTTGCGTACAATGCTCAATCGAACCTCGCCTCGTCATCTCCTATATCAATCAATCAAACAAACCCCAAAACCCCAAATTCAAAATCCACACCTAAAAACCTAAAATTCACAACCAAAAAAAAAAAAAAAAATCTGAAAATTACTTTAATCAGAAGAGGGAAATTCTTCCTGGCGAATCGCCCGATCCAGCGATTCAAGACGCCATCGATGTCGTCCCAACGGCGGAGCTCCGAGACCTGGTCGACGACCTCCGACAAGGCCCAGTCCTTCTGGAACCGTTCGCGTTGAACTCGCAAACGGTACCGTTTCGGAATGTCATCCTTTCGGAAGCCGCTGAGGCGAGTGGAGACCTCGTGCTTGCCCTGGTCGTAGTCGACCGAGACCCGCTTCGTCTCCTGGAAGGCCGACTCGTTCCCGGAGTTCTTGCATCGGATTGAGATTCCGGTTCGAACCGGCTCCGCCGAAGTGGTGAGCTTCAGAAGTGGTTGATGAGTTACCGTCGTCACCATTAGAGTCGATATATATAGAGAGAGAGAGAGAGAGAGAGAGAGAGAGAGAGAGAGGGAGAAGTTTCGAAGGTTAGAGAAGCGGAAGTGGATAAACCCCTTTGGATGGGGTTTTTGGGCTTCTGTCCGACCGTTTCTTCTCCCTCTTTTTTTCTTTTTCTTTTTCATTTTTCTTATTTTTTCTTTGGGGATGGCTACGGTGGGGCGTCCTTACGTAAGGTCATGTCTTAATTATCGTTGGATGAGAATCTGTGGGGAATAACGGGAATTTGTGGAGAATCTATTTATATACAGATTCCCATCCAACGGTGAATAGACAGGGTCCTACGTAGGGGCGCCCCTACTGTAGACGCGCCCTATTTCTTTTCCCTCCTTTTTGTCATTTTCTTTTGGAGATTATTTTTTCTTTTTGAGAAATTTAGGTAGATGACCAAAATTTTAAATTTGATTAAGTAGATGTTCATTTTTAAAATTTTATAGCTAAATGTACAGGTAAATATATTTTTATACTCAGTAGATACACAGATTTACCAATTTTAGTTACTGTTCTGAAATGCACTGGGTATATAATTTTTTTATACTTGGTATATAAAATTTTACACTTGGTATATATGCATATATACCGGACATTTTGCTATAACTTTTGACAAAGGGACATTTACTGAAATTAAGCCCAAATATATTTCTATAAGCTCCCTTATTTTTTTGGCTATTTTTTGGGGAGATGAGCAGCAAGTGTGAGTGTAATTAAAAACAAAAAGTAAAAAAGAAAAAATTACAGTCCCACTTTCTTTTTATTTGAGGTTTTTAAGGAGCACTATGATTTTCATTTGATTTTAGAAAAAAAATGAGTTTTTAGTTATATTAAATAAAATTTTTGGATTATGAAACTGAATTAAATTAATATGTAAAATAAGTCAAATGATGTGGTTATATAATCAAGTACCGAAGATTTTTCTTTTGCTAAAATTAAAAAAGTCGGGGTTTCTTTTTTCGCTAATAACCCGATTAACTATATACATGCTAAACCCCCTTTGATATATTTCAATTATATTACCCAGTTTATTTGGAAATTTATTTAAGGAGATGGCTACGGTAGGGGCGTCCATACGTAGGGTCATGCCTTAATTATCGTTGGATGGGAATCTGTGGGGAATAACGGGAATCTGTGGAGAATCTATTTATATACAGATTCCCATCCAACGGTGAATAGACAGGACCCTACGTAGGGGCGCCCCTACTGTAGACGCGCCCTTTATTTAAAATTAAAAATAATATTAAATTTAATGACTTTAAAAATGCAGCCATACTCCCGATTCCACTTTCCACATCGAAAGACACAAATTTGAGACCACCAAGTTGACAGCAAATTCCCTGTATTTTTTTTGTATGCTCTCTCAGTAGATCACTTTACTGTTTCTGTGATTTAGAATTACAAAATATTAATCACCAATTAATGTTAAGCTCATTTGTATTGTTTCTTTAACTGTACACAGGGAAAGCTGTGCCACAAAAATTACATTACAATACAGAAAACGCTCTGAAATATTAGCAAAGCAAAAATAAATCAAAATTTGCGCTCGGCAGTGTAGCGATTCCCATCCCAGTTACAATGTTAAAGCTCAACTGGACCAAAGCCTTTTGCTCCATTTGGTGCCTCCAAGAAAATGGCGAAGTTTGACCGGTCGATTTAGTGAGATCTGCGACTCCTGCAGTCGTATTGAGACCAACAATCAGCAACTTATCTAAATCCATGCCATGCAGTTCTTCAAAAAAGAGACTAGTGGGCAGAAAAGTGTCTTACTTGCTTTTGAGATCATAGAAGAACCGGGAATAACATACTGAATTAACCTCAATCGACAGAGAACATAATCACTTCGGCATAATGGATGATCCTATGCTTTACACTTGTCTCCTATCTCCTCTCCTCCCAAACTTCTTGCGTTTGTTTAGCATGGAAGAAGGGCCTGGTTTTTTAAAAGCTCCTTCTTTCTTGCCCATGTTTATCTTTCTCTTTTGGCGACGTGGAGGTCCTTTATCAAATTTTCCATTATGCAACTTTCGACTTCTTTCAAAGTGACCTTTAACCGATTTCTCATTTGTGCCAGTGCTGTCGTTTATCTGTTTCTTTTCCATTCTCTTTCTGTGCTTCACTGGTTGAATTTTCCCAGGTTCTGTATCCAACTCATTGTGTTTCCTCTTCTCCTGCCTGAATAAGGGTATTTTTTTTCAGAAAATTCCGAGTTAAAGAGCAGACGTAGAAGAGAAGAAACATCAGAAGGAAAATTAGACGGTGTTAAGTTTCATAATGAAATTAGACCTCTTGGTAGAACGCCGTGTTTCTTTGTCTGTGACGGGGTCGGCAGCATCTTTGGGATTTGCCTTGGTATGGCGATTCTGCACAGGTTTAGAACAACTTCAAAACATGCATATAAATCTAGGTATTCATCAGACACGTAATTGAACACATTCAGAAATCTAGTTCACCTAATTGAATAGAGGCTGACATGAAGATCATATATTTAATTAGTAGTAGCATTTTATCTTGTTTGCGTTTGACTACTCTTTCATAAGACTTTCGCTACCCAACATGTTCAAAAAGTGAAATTGTTTGTCTTAAGTGTTTGAAAACAAACAGTTTTTAACAAAATGATTGGAAAACCAGAGACTCCAAGAATAACAGGTACTTCGGATTTGTAATATCCACGAAAAGCGAAATAGGGGAGTGAGGTTGAAGTTACCTCCAGAACAGACTTGAGAAAACGCCTATATTTCTCTGGAGCAACGGACTCAACTGCAGAAAACCCACATTTCCGGATCATAATCTCCATTATGACAGTAACCTGTAGACAGAGTGATAAGTTAGGTATGGATATGTCAATTTTCATCTAAAAGAGTTCCTGGTGTGGCAAAGAAAAAACTTGGTGCAGAGTTTGCATACCTTGGCTCTGAAATGGTTTCTTGAAACAGATGACCATGGTAGAACTTCTTTGAGAACATCAGGAAGAAGATGCTGCAAATCCCTAGCTTCTAAGCAAGATACTAACACTTTCACAAAGCCCAAAACAGCCTGTGAAATGCACAACAATCAACTCCTCAGAATTAGGAATGTCAGCAGAAAAACAGCTATCCTCATTTAAGTTAAAAATACTGACTTTTATAACTTCGACAGATTTTCCCTGCAGCAAACATAAAAGAGAGGGGATAAGATCAGGCATTGAACGGCAAATATCTGCATCCTTGTATATCAGCACTGATAGCACAGACACAGCTCCACTCTTTATGTGAGGTGATGCACCAGAAAGATAGCCCATGACCTGAATTGGAAAGCAGCGAGTCAATACATGATGAAGCAGCAAAAGCCAGGGACACAACAACAGCCTAAGAGAACCATCTGAAGAAAGCTCATAATGAGACAAGAACAAGCACACATTAACTTCCACTGTTTAAATAAAAACGTCTGGTCCTGAAAATGAAAATCTTATCAAATCTGAACTCACTGATGACACAAACCCGTGATGGATTGTAGGTGATCAGGTTCAGTGGATTGCTTTGTCAGTTGGGTTGATAAACACCCCTAATTAACTCAAAAATCCAAAAACTCCCACACCCAAAGTTTGTTTAAAATCTTCCTAATATCTCTTTCTGAAATATTGTCAACACTATACCATCCATAAACGTAGCAACATAGACCACCACCTAAGGGCAGTTCAAGTCACTATGCTGCTTCACCCTCAACAGATGAAGCAACACAAGCTAGACTACAAATTGAAAAACTGCAAGTATGAAAATAATTGACTAACCATGTTAATTAGTTTCTGGTAAGGCGCATCTGAAGATTCACAAGTGAAAGATGATGTGTCTCTCAAGCTGGAACTTATCTCAAGTAGGACATCATATGCTGCTTTCCTTACTTCTTCTTCCTTGGCCTACACATTATTAAAATATCCATATCTTGAATCACAAAACTGATTACTGATAGGGTAAGTCTCAACTAAAACAACAGATGATACAAAATGGACAATTTGTACGATTACTGAGGGTGTCTCAACTAAATCATCAGATGGTACAAACTGGACAACTTATAACAATGAATAATACGTAACAGGAACATTCAAAGGGTGGTAAAACTGATATAACTGCAGATAAAGAACAGAGAAGTTGTAGAGTACACAACTTTAAATACACCTCTGACCTCCCACAACTCTACCTCTATAAAAGAAATTGCAAGCCTTTTTTTTTTTTCAAAAGAACAAATAGTAGGAAATGCCGAAAAATGGAAAAGAACATGAAGAATGCAACCAACAATTGTAGCCATAGAAATTAAAAAGTAAAAAAGAAAGAAGAGGTGGTCTCACTGGCTTAACCTAATTGATAACCACCCCCACTTTCAATGTTGAAGTTTAAGGTTCAAATCCCCAACCCCTAATTCCAAAAATAAAATAAATAAATAAGAAGAAACAGAAAATTAAGTTCATATTTTCCTACAAACCAAAAAATCAACAAATTCTTAAAACAGTTCTTACATCCTTTAATGTGAGTATGATCTCATTGACAATGACAAAAGCCTTCGCATTTTCTTCCTCTGAGTCTATCTGCAAGACAAGTTCAAAACATTAAAATAAACTTCACTGGCATAAAAATTTTAGATAAAAGGTTGCATCTTCACGAAGATATGGTGGAGACGTAGAGATCTCTAAAGGACACAGTAACGTACCAAAAGTGTAAGACTAATTTGGAATACATCTAGATAAAGAAAAATAAGGGTAAGACAACACAAAGACATTTATGTCTTCATACGGACTCTAGATAATATTAAAGAACAAAGTTAACTGAGATATTGGATAAAAAGCCACAATTAAAAGACCAGTAGTTTTAGTGCATGAGGAACAAATGCAATTGCTTTCGTGCAAGTTGCCAAATCCATGGATTTAGTCCACGAAGAACTCACTAAAAGCGTCATAGATTAGGCACATGACGAATAGATGCAATTGCTTTATGGAAATTGTCAACGTCCATGGATAACCCATGAAGGTTACGTATATAAACCATGTAGCCACTGTGTTACCGAAAATTCCTCCACTATCTCCTCCCCTCTTGTTTCTAAGCATAAAGCAAACTACCAAGTAACCACTCCCCTGAACCCCTGCCCCATAATGTTGCTAAGTCTGTCAATATTACCAGAAATTCCTACACTATCATTTTTGACCACTAAGAGCATGTTTATTAATTCGTAATGGAGAGGAAAGAGAAAAGGAAAGGCTTTCCCTTTCATGCATTTATATACCAATTAACACACGAAAGAGAATCATAGTCTTCCCCACTTATTGTTTCTTATTCTCCTCCATTCCCTTTCCACTAAAAAAATTTCCAAATAGTTCAAAGGAAAAACACGGTCTTAACAAAAAATAAGACTTAGAGACAGAAGAAACAGAGCCAAAGCTAGAATGAATAATGAGACTTCTCAATCCGAAACATGTATATGTAATAGACATATATATGTATATGTGTATACCTCTCGAGAACAAAAAGACCACCTCCATATTAATTAAGAGTTTTGTAAAACCGATTATCTAATGTATAAATAAGATTCTCAGCGACAAAGAGAGCATGCCTGACCTTCAATATGTGAACCATTAAAGGATGAAAACAAGCAAAGCGACTCCTTAGAGTAGCAATGTCAGTAGGAGATTTAGACCCTAGTAATAAATCAGTCAGTTCAATAAATCGGGAAGAACAAAACCAAGCATGTTCCTGCATATTCAAGTAATAGAGGACAGGAATCAATTCATTTGGTGGGAAAAAAAAGACAGAGAGAGAGAGAGAGGGAGAAATTAGGAATATAAATATGGACAGACCCGCTGAATTCTACTGAGAGTTTGATAGGCTTGACAATGACCAATCTCATCGGTGACCTAAATATCCAGTGTACACGCAAGATTTTAGCCTAAATATATCAATTACAGTAAGCGTAAAATCTTGAAATAAATCATTACACACAGCTATTGGATGTCAATATGATACCTGAAAACTGCACTTAATAAAGTTATAGATTAGATCAATAAGATCCTCGTTGGCTCCTTCAACAAGACAAGATGCAAGCTCCAGAATAACACATCTGTATAACCCCAAAAAAAACACCAAGTCATCTGTAAGTTCCAGTTCTATGATTTGAAGCCTATTAAGCACCTGCTAAAATGGTGTTAATATTAGAAGAGAAAGTGGCTTTTAAATACACAGAAAGGTACGTCGTTTACTTAGGTCTAACCCTCTGAATAATCTAATCTGATGATTTCATTTACAAACTACTCAATGATTGTTCTGCTAGGGAACCCTAGAAACACCACCTTAGCGTAATTGACTTTCCTGAAATTCCTCTTGCAGTACCAGTATCAGTGTGTTTAAATTGTAATGAAAACTCAAAGAAAGGGAAAGCCAATAGTTCCCACTGAGTATTATTTTGAAAAGAAAAAGAAACACACACACATTTATATCTAGTCAATAAGAACAAATGCAAGAGAAGGATATTATGTTGTTAATAAAATATAGTCACTTATCATAATTAGAATATATCAAGCATATGTTTTTCCTAAGAATCCTTACAGCAATTTAATGAATCCTTATTGACTAGCTGCAGGCTGCATAGACCACTATAAAGTCACTAACATCATGTTGAAAGTTAACATGCATTTTCAAAAGACTCAACAAACTGGCAAATTTCACATCTGTAACAGATAATCCAATTTTCAGTGTAGAACAAAAAACCTCCAGTTACCTTTGAGCATCTTTCTCCATAATACTTAGATTCCCTTGTTCTTTATTAACCAATGTGTGTGCGTTCTCTGGCTTTCCGAACTCACCCCTATCATCAATGAACTCAAACTGATCAAGCAAGGACATGAAAATCTTTTTGGTTACAGAAGGATCAGTAATAGAAGCCAAGCATCCAATAGCATCCTGGAAACAAGAGGAGAGAATATTTTAATTGACTGACAATACATAGTGAGTTACCATATAAGAGTCATTGAAAATGTGAGAATAAAGTTGTTACATCAAATTTGAGATTATATCTCAGACCATATGAAGGCCTAAAAGAATGGTTAAAAAGGGATTCAAAAAGCATATAAAGCTTCTTAAAGAATAAAGAGATAAGGGATTGAGAAGAAAGCGGACAGCCCTCCCAACTGAAAAGGAATATCAAATCAACTTACAAACTAGAATCACCCAAATAGCACAAAGAGGACACAAATAACAATAAAGTTATATAGAACATCAAAAATGTTTAAAAAACGATGGGTAGAGAACCTTAAAAAATGAGCGCTTCGTAGGAGGTGAATCAATAAACAAGTCTGCCAGAGCCCGAAGCAACTTATTGGAATATGATGCTAAAGCCTTCAAATTTTTTGTTGCAATCTTCTTTGAATAAGTTGGTCGACTGCTGAACTCTGAAACAGATTCTAATACCGCAGAAGGCTTTGACACACCAGCATCAGTTTTTTGGTTTAGTGTACTTTTGTTCTGATTTACAAGAACCTTCAGAAGAAAAGAGGAAGAGGAGGGGGGGAACACAACAATGAGAGAAAGATATAATTAAAGTGATACACATAATCGAAAATGCATAAAATATAAATTTGAAAGAAAAAAAGAAATTAAATTCCAATATTCCGAAAAAGACGTTACCTGTAAGGAAACAGCAACATTTTCATGCATAAAAGAATCCTTCTTAAGAAACTTAATTAAAACTTCTGCTAGAGGTCCAATATTTTGGCAGAAATCAGTTGGATACTGGCAAAAAGAAGGGAGCAATCCCCAAAGGTCATGAGCTCGAGACTCTAGACTTTGACCAACTGCGGTCTCTGTAGCTGGAAGATGAGAAGAGAAAAGGAAGAATGAAATGAAATATAAAATAAACATGGTTAAATGTGGACAGGATATTATTGTTTAATGAAGACTAATGAGAATGAAGATAGATTTTAAATTAAAACCTTCCCTAGTGGAAATACTCAAATACCTTTACGACTGGCTCGCTGAAAGGATTTTGCAAGAGGCATGACATGCTCCATGTAATACTCCAATGATGCTCCAACTACATATTTTTTCAGAATGGGCACCAACCAAATATTTGAGCTAGTGACATCACCAGCATTAAGGGATATAGGCACATCTGCTAATATTCTCTCAGGTCCCATGGCAATTACAGCAGATCCAATACAACTCTGAAGCTGAATATGGATTATAAAAGGACACCAATAAGTTTTCCAATTTGTACCATTTAAGACCAGAACACATATGGTTTTAGCAACTAAAGCCATAAATCCAGCGGAAAGGGTACATGTTAAAACAGCATATCAGTCACAAGAAACCTGTAGATTAGCTGCTGGGTTTTGCCATTTTTATAGGAAACAGATTTGGCTTTGGCCTTGTTATGATAAATGTTTATATAGAACACAAGGCGATATTCATATGAAAGAATTCAAGAGAACTGGGTCTTCTCTGAAGCTACTCAAGTTAACAGTACACAGGTCACCCTCAAAGCAGACTGTGAAGTAAAATGAATATCCAACTCTATCCACAACCACCAAAATGAATATTTAGTCTATCCACAAACACCAATTACACTGGGATATTTAACACTAATAATTATAAAATGTCTGTTTAGAAGGGGAAGGGGAACAGAAGGTAAACAGGAAAAGTTCATGGAGGACTGAATAAACTATATTGGAATTAATGACTTGGACGACCTTCTCCAATTCATAGAATAAGATATAGAACAAAACGTGAACAAGGAGAAACACAATAACCTAAATACTTCAACCATAATACACACAATCAAAATGCCCCATCAATATCAGAAAGAGGAGAATGTTTTAGTCCAACTTACATGAACAGTGTTGAATTTACCCCCACTAGCAAGGGTCATCAAGTCAGCAAGTTTGAGCAGAATATTTTTCATATAGTAAGCTGAGAATCCTCCTACAACAGTACACAAAAAACAGCAAGCAGCAATCAACTGAGAAATTGAAAATCATAACCATTATGGTCTGCCAAGGAAACTTTTTCTTTGAATGCTATGATTATAAGAAAAGCTAATATAATCAAAACTGATCCCAGGCAACTTAACACCATCCAGGTAAGAAATCAGTTATTGAAGCAATTACTTAAATTATCAACACTACAGATGTTTCTGTTCACCCTTTTAAGCCACCACCACCATCCACCCAACCCCCACCAAAAAAGAAAAAAGGCACCCCCGATCTTGGGTTCTGTTTTTTCCCTTTTGGTGTGTACTGTGGCAGGGGAAAGATGTAAAAATGGACTACTCAAACCGATCAAAGATAGAAAAAAAAAACTAAATAACTGGAATATTAATTTTTTTTTAAAAAAAAAATGGCCATAACACAAATGTGTGAATTTTTTTTTCTTTTGATAAGACAACACAAGCATGTGAATTGATAATGAATGGTTACCAAGTTTAAGGAACAAAGCTGATATGACAGTCAAAATATGCTCATTGGGTTTTCCATCGCAAGTCATGAGAGAATTTTCCAAGATAGCACATGTTGATTTTATTGCACTTGCTTCATTGCTCTCCTTTCCATCTACTTGAAATGGTTCACTATCATCAACCAATGGACTTATTTGGTTCACATGATGACTTATTACCTCTTTTAGAATAAGTGCAGCATGTGATGCAATCGAATCTTCAGAAGTAAGAAGTCCTGTATCATAATGGATAATAGGGATCAGATAACCTCTAAAGAACAACAACACTCCATATATCACCTAAACACAGAGACAAGCTACTATTGTACCAACATAAATTTATGCCATGCGAAACCAAGAACATAAACAGTTTCAGATTATTGACATAAACATGTAAATGAGAAACCTCGACCAAAACAAAAAAAACAAAAACTCAAACTCGTAACATTCAGTCTCAAGTAAGTTTTACTAAACAAAATAAATCAAGCAAATACCTGCAACAGAATCACAAACTAGTGAAAGACTCTTAATATATGAGCTTGATTCTCCAGCACAAAGTATGTCAAGAGAACGTTGTAACAAGGTTGTTGCAGACTTGACAGTATCTAAGGGGTTCTTCTCTCCCAAAGAGATATATGATGAAAGAGAAACCACAATGTTCTCCGCAGTAGGTGAGATAACATCAACTCTTGCGGTGTCAAAACAGGTTTCGATAGTTTTGAGAATGTGCCTTGTAAGTGCCGAGAACTGACATTTCATAAGTTTTTCTAATTCCGAAAGAACTTTGGACCTTGTTTTCATAGAGAGAAAAGGAACAATAAGCTTCAGCAAATTTAGCATGTGGAGGACCTCGACATTTTTAGGATCTGATAACAAATCATCTTTAGGTCCAACAGAACCCCCTAAAGTACTTAGTTCAACTGCCAAGGGCATGTACATTTTTAGCATAGAAATCACCAACTTGCTTGCCTCCTTTGTAACAGCAGAACTATGGATAGACTTAAAAACCTTCTCAAGACATTCCTGTGAACATCTTCTTACCTGTAAAAACAACAAGAATATGCACAAACAATAAATTACAAACCCGTACTGATCTTTATCAAAGTCACTTAAACCAGTCCGTCAGGCAAAAAAGAATTGAATTATACACATAGAAGCACCTCAAATTGTAATAGCCCAATACGCAAAGAAGCACATAGCCACCAACCCATAGTACAAAATATTTAGTCTTTACTCATTTTTAGCCAGTGACTGGCATGGACCCCAAGTTCTATAAAAATTGTTCTTATTCATATGCTCAAATACAACCAAACCTTTCCTAAAGCAAATTTAAACCACCATAGGGCAAGCAACACTGCCATTTATTGCCCCCACACACTTGCATTATTTTGCTCCTAAGATAAAAAGATACTACAACAAGAATGATATGCTAATCCGTAAAGGAGGGGGAAAAAAGAATCTTAACGGTGAAGGATTTAGAAAAGAGTGAGAAAAATCAAAAAATTGAGTTATCTCATTCCAATTTCACTAATTATTTGAAGAATTTACCAAACTTGTGTCTAAATGTATAACTAAGCTAGTGAACGGATGGGAAATGGAAATATTTCCCTCTATTCAATCGCATTACAGTCCATTAGGATTAGTACAAATGGCCAAAATACTTCGAACGTTTCCATCAATTTGTCCAGACGACCCATTAGGATTAGTACAAATGGCCTAAATATTTGAGCATTTTCATCAATTTGCGCATATCCAAACCCAGAAAAGAAAACAGAGCCAATGAATTTAAACCCAGAAAAGAAAACAGAGCCAATGAATTTAAACCCAGAAAACAAAGCACATATAAAAAGAAGGAACTAAGCCAATGAATTTAAACCCAGAAAACAGAGCACATATAAAAAGAATGAACTAAGGAATCAACAATGTCAAACCATTCATCTTATCAATCCAGTAAACCAACGACTCAGAAAATGTCATATTTACCTTGGGGCGCCTATCAACCGAGAATTTCAGCAACGTCTCAAACCCCAATTTCACACAACCCCAATCCTCCAAATCGCAAAACCCTACCAAAACCCCCAAGCACTTAACACCAGCCCTCACGCTGGACACAGCTAGCCGCTCCTTCTCCCTCCCCAGGAGCCTCACCAGCACCTGCACCGCCTCGCTCGCCTTCTCGGCCTCGATCCCCCGCGGCGGCACGATCGGGAGGACAATGGCGAGGAAAGCCAGGAGGGCGGCCACGGCGGTGGGGTCCGGGGTCTGGGAAGAGGACGAGGCCGCGTCGTCAATGGCGGTGATGGCGGCGGCGAAGTAGGCTGGTGGAGTGAGGGGAAGGGACTCGGCGGCGAGGAGGGAGCGCATGGCGGCCGCGGTGGCGAGTAGGTGGCGGTGCTGCGCCGCGGTGGACTTGGCGTAGCGGTCCATGAGCTGCTGGCAAACGTCGGAGCCATCGGTGAATGGCTCGGCGTGCTCGTGGTCGTGTTCTGGTTCGAGTTTCTCGTCCTCCATGAATGTCTTTAGGTAACGGCTCTGGTCAGTTTGAGGGTTCAAAGAGGGCTTGGAAGTTGGAATTTTGAAGTGTTTGACTGAAAGGGTTTTGGAGGTTGTAGGAGATCTTTTGGCATGATTAGTTTTGAATTTTTCTATAATTTGCCATGTATCTCTTGACTTTTATTTTGGCAATTAGGATCTGAATTTAGGATTTATGGCATGATTAATTTTTGAAATTTTTCGTTGATTTATAATGTATCTCCGATTTTTTTTTTTTGGTAATTAGGATCTTGAATTTAGAATTTTTGATATGATTAGTCACTGAATTTTTCGTTGATTTGTAATATATTTTCTGAGCTATGTGCAAAATTTTTTTAAGTGCATAATGGTTATCTCACTTAGTTTAGAGACAAAAATAACAAATGAGAGTTTGGAGGAGAAAAATAAGTTTTAAAATTCAAATTTTTAAACAATTAAAGAATAAATTACAAATCAACGAAAAATTCAGAGGCTAATCACGCCAAAAATCTTAAATTCAGGGTCCTAATTGTCAAAAAAAAATTTCAGATGATACATTGCAAAAAATTCTAAATTCAGGGTTCTAATTACTAAAAAAAATATTCAGGAGATACATTGCAAATCATAGAAAAATTCAGAGACTAATCATGCCAAAAAACCCACGCTTTAGGAAGGAGGCACCACTGGATCTTGGCGGGCCGAAGTGGCACCTGGCCATTGGGCTGGAGTTGTGTTAAAGGGAAATGGACGAGAAATTGTGATGGGTAACACCATCACATTAATATTAGCACCCATTAAATATATTTACAATTATAGCCTTTTTATTAGTAAATTTCTCAAATTACCCCTCAAACTAGTTAATATTTCTAAACAGTTAATAATTATCAACTAGTTGACTATATTCCTTACACTTAGGATCGAAAATAGTTCGTTATCTTTATTTAACGTCTTTTTTTTTTTATTTCTTCTTTTATTATTATTTTTTTTTTACCTATGTGTAGGTATTTTATTTTTTAGCTCTTGAATCATGTAATGGTGATCCAACAGTTATAATGAGGGACATGAAAAGACTTGCATTATTAATGCTATTTCTCCCTCTTATTTTTTACTATAAAAAAATAGGGAGGGCTACAGTAGGAACGCCCCTACGTAGGGCCACCCTTTATACACCGTTTGATGGGAATCTGTGGGGAATAACGGGAATCTGTGGGGAATCTGTTTATACACAGATTCTCATCAAACGGTATATAGACAGGGCCTACGCAGGGACGCCTCTACTGTAGACGCGCCCTAAAAAAATATGCATAATAAATTTTCTTTGGCTAAATTAATATCTATGCATAGGTAAAAAAAAAAAAAAAAAAACCCTATTGGATTGGTATTTTAAAATATATATATTTTTTAATTTTTAACTTGGACTAACTGATAATTCTAAACGGTTGATAATTTAAACTGGTTGACAATTGTACTCATTTAATAGTACTTGACTATTTTTCTACTAAGCATATTCGGTGCTATTCCTTAGACAATCTAGAAACAATCATCTCATAGGAATTATCACAAACACTTTGCAAGCATCTAAAATATACCAAAATCAAATTCAAAAAAATTAATCATTAGTTCTAACCACTTTCTACATTGAAATTAGTTTTTTTCATCAACCAAAATCAAGCCCAAAAAAATATTTGTGAAAATCAAACAATATGAAGCTCATGGACGAAACTTTTGAAGATGAAGACGAAATCTTTGAAAGTTAACTAAGATGAAAATCAACCCGATCATTGTGATGATGATGAAAACCGGGCGATATGATAATGGTGATGATGATGATGATATAGAGGTAAGTAGGTCTGAGCCATGTGAGGAAGGAGCTCTACTGGTCGACAAGAGGAGTCCGTTGTTGACGAGAGGAAATCGCCAGTGCTCCAAGGTCTCCTTTCTTCTTTGTGTTCTCCTTTTCTTCTTATCGTTTTGTTTTTCTCTGGTTTAGTTTTAATTTTAATAAAATAATAGGGGCATTTTGGGACATTTAAGATTCATAATTGCTAGATTTATAAAGTTTTCTTTTAGCTGCTATATGTGAAAATTGAAACAATAATTTTGTTATATATAAAAGAAGCCCGAAATGGACCTATAATTTGGGCCGAAATGATTTTTCTCCGAGACTTATTTAGGAGTGTCACAATATTAAGATTAGTAGCCACCGTATTTTATGGCCACAAATTTACAATTTTTCTATGATTATCACATCTCACTAATATGTTAAAAAAACATAACATCTTGCTAATATTGTGATACTTCTTGAAAAGTCAGTTTAGCCCAAAACACTACCAATTAGGTCCATTTCCCTTGTTTAAGTATTTGGGCAAAGACCGTTTCTCTATTCAATTCTTTGGTATGGGATTGGGCACATGCTATTTCTTTTTAGGAAAAATGACACTCCGTATTACTTTTTAAAAATAATACTAAAAATATGATATTCTCAAAATAGTTATTTTTCTATACAAAATTCAATGACCTTTTTTAAATATCTTGGTTACTGGAAACCGAGAAACCAATTTAATTATGGAAACCAAGAAACTAATTTAGTTATTGGAAACTAGTTTAGTTTCTTATAACTAATAACCAGATCCCAAAAAAACCAATTTAGTTAAGGGAAATCAGAAAACAAAAGTTATTAAAAATTAGATAAAAATATTGTTTGAAACTAATTTGGTTTGTTAGAAACCAGAAACTAATTTGGTTTGATGGAAACTATAAACCAATTTGGCTATCAAAAACCAAACTATTTTCTTAGTTTCCAGTGATGAAATTGGTTTCTTACTTTCTAGTAACCAAAATATTTAGAAAAATATCACTGAATGTCGTACAGAAAAATCACTATTTTGGGAAAGTCGTATTTTTGGTATTATTTTTAATAACTTAAGTAAAAATGTACAAATCCTTTTTTTTTAAGGATTTTTACAAAAATATATTTTTGGAATGCCATAAATTGAAAAATCTCATATGGTCTAATTTATTAGAAAACCTCGGACTAGTTACTTCAAATAACTTTGATTAATTCATATCTTGAAGAGGTAACTTGACTGGTTATCTCAAGTTCCTCAGTCCTGAGGTGTAGACATAGTATTTTTGAAATCAAGTGGTAAAAATGGTATTTTCTAAATAAATTTGGTATTTTTCAAACTTTTTTCAAGATTCTCAAAAAAATAATAATAATAATTTTAGTACAAATTAACAATGTGTTTTAGTTATTTTGTTTTATAGCCATTTTCATTTGAACTTCCAAATTTTTCCTCTATTTTTTTTCACTAACTAATTGAGACTAAAAAGCATATTAAGGTTTGGTTAAATAAATAAATAAATAAAACTATAGTAGGGTTAATTTTAGTAAAAATAGCTATGGTTCAAAATAGATATGTAAATAGGAAAGAATTCTCAAGAATGACACTGTTTGTCAAATATGTCAATTACATAAACCACATATTATCAAAATTGGAAACAACAACAAAACAAGTTAGGTTATGGCTCATAATATTACTCAAATGAGTTTTAAAGCTAAGACCAACATTGCCAACTAAGAATAACAAGCTGGAAATATCTATAACATTAACGCTCCATAAATAGGAGATTTTGAGCACGAAAAGATTAAATTACAGTATTGGTTTCTGTCTCCACTGCACCAATAGAAAAATTCGACTCTAAGGGAAAGCAAAGGCACTCCTTAACAACTGAACTTTCAACAAGAAATGGATATAAGTCTCTTTTTAGTTTTTGAGCTAGAGCCCCCACAAACCAAACTTGATTTGTCTTAAAAATTAGTAAGGGTGTTCATAGTTGGTTTGACTGGTCTAAAACGTCAATCCGTAAACCAAATCACAGATAAAGTTTAACTAATCTACCAAACTGTGCAATCTGTATTGGTCGACTCAAACCGGCCAAACTACACCTATATTTTGTGATGCGATTTGGGCAGGATTTCTGCGATTTAAACAATATAAATATCAAACCAAATATATTCCAAATAATGCTACATAAAGAATAGTCTTAGCATAGTTCAAATATTTAAACTAAAAATAACATACTTAGCGTACAATCAAGTCGAAAGTTCTAGTCATTTCAAACTTAAGTTAAATCTAAGTCGAAATATAAGAGCAATCTCGTATCTTAAATAAATTACAATACAACCATAAATCTTACGTAAAATAGCTTAATAATGGTAATACATGCCATAATAATAATAATTAAAACTTCAAACTTCAACTTAAGTAGCTGTGAAAACAAACTTATATTACACATATAAAAAAATATACCCATCATAAATACATATGCAATAAAAACTACAAAATAAGTATACATTACAATATATGTATAAAACTATTTATAAAATTAATTTATCTAGAAGGTCTGGTTTGAAATCGAGCATATTTTTTCCAATCTGCCAACCAAACCGAACTGTTTAGTTTACTATTTTCTAATCCGTCACTGGCTACAAATGTGCTACAATTACGCGGATTGGTCTGTATTGGTCAGTTTCCATGTTTTGGCGGTTATTTTAAACACTCTCTAAAAAATAGTATTGGATTTTTTTTGGACTCTTGAGTTCTATGCCTTTTTTTTTTTTATAATACATTTGATTATATTCTCATTTTCCCCATTATTTTCTCCAGCATATGAGAGAGAGGAAGAGAGGAATTGAGTTGTATTGTCTTTGAGGATGAAAACTGAAATTTAAGAAATATTTTCTTAAAAAAGGAATATGTGTACATAAAAATGAAAAATGATATATATTATTGTATGGGGTATTTTTATATAAGTATCGAATTCATTCCATCTCAAACAAATACAATCACAATTTTTCAATGAAACTAGACTGTACTACTTTTTGTGATTGATTAGTGATGCACACGGAAGCTTTATTCGTATGCCATTAATTTTACTATTTTTGCTGTTAAAATACTCAATACTAAGGTTTAACTTCATAAGTTTTCAAAATAATTCATGAGGTTATTTACATATTTTTCATAAACCTAGAATGGTATTTAATGGGGCATGAAAGATAATTGCTATGTTCACTTTAAGCTCCTCAACCAATTGTTATTTTGGCAGAAATTGCTAGGGCTTCTTAGCCAAATAGCCGAATTTCAGGTCCTTTCTTAATAAATGTCTGTTTTTAAACATTATTTAAAAATGGCTCAATTTATCAAGAAAGCCGAAATATATCAATTTATATACATTTATTATATATGTCAGTTTCAAAAACAGTTATATATATTATTAATATACTAATACACAAAAATTGATATATCATATATAAAATTGATAAACTATACATAAAATTTATCTTCTAAAAGAATGGTCATTTAGCGACAACAAAAAAATTGCCATCTATTGAAATAGGTGAAAAAAGATGTCATTTCTTAAACTTAGTTGAAGAACAAGGACATTTCTTATAAATACTCAAATTAGCTAATTCGGCTGAGCCCGTTGTTTAAAGGCTGTTATTCTTTTTGGGCTTAAAAATACGGATTTGGGCTCCGCTTTTTCTATTTGGAAATTTAGATCACGTCTCGTTATTTTAGCAGTTAATTGAAATTCTGAATTTTAATATTCTTGATTTTTACGGTATTTAAGCTGGTGACTATGAATCATCTTTGTGACAATGACATTAGTCACTTATCAGGTGATACTTCATGGTAGGATGGCAATTTTAGTAGTCAACCTATTTACTGACGGGTACTCATCTGGCACACTTAATATGGCGGGTACCTACCCAATAGATGGCGGATACCGAGAATAAAAATTTTATATACTCAGTATATTAACTGAAATTAATAAATATATTTATCTACTAAGTGTAAAAATATATATACTTAGACATTTAGCTATAAAATTTAAAAAATGGATATTTACTTAATCAAATTTAAAATATTGGTTATCCACCTAAATTTTACTACAATTCGTGTCATTTCATATCGATCCATTTATATTGTGCGGGTTTCATATTATTTACGAGTTATCTATTTAATGAAAACATCATTCATTTTGATGTGTAACAACACTTCTAAAAATTATAATTATTATTAATTGACATAACTTTTTTGCTTCAATTTTACTTTATTAAAAATAAACTAGATCAGTATTTTATTGTTTTTCATTTTATGTATAAGAAATTTGTTAAAAAGTATTTTATATGAAATATTATTTAATATTTTTTGGTATATTTTAATAAAAAAAATTGATTATTCACGTTAATTCGAATCAATTTTATGTTAAGTACGTCAACAAACATAGAGTTTTAAATCATGTTATTATCTTGTATTCAAGTTGCCAGTCCTGAGCTATGGGTTGAGGACAGGTATAAAACTCAAAATTCAATATGGGTGGATGTATTTTTGTACTCATCTGCATACTTAGTTAATATAATATATATAGTTATATAATACACGTGCAATATGCACTATTATAACAAATTATGCAAGCAGTACTAATTTTAACATATAATAAGGTTGTTTAATCTTTTCAAAGAGAAATAATGTTCAAACTTCTTTAGTAATTTTTAAACAGGTATGAAACTAAATGGAGGGTATTATTTACGGAAGACTTAAACTTGCTCCGCCTCCTTAAATTGAAAAATAGATATTTGCCTTGTTGTCATTCTTATTTGATGATTTTACTTATACTAGTTATATGGGTGCCCACTAGGGATGATAAATATAGCCCACGGTTACGGGTATCCGTGATTATCCGATTCGAACGGTGAAGGAAAAAACTACTCAATCGGAGAAAATAATCTGGGCGAGGAATAACTGCACCGTTAATATGCGGGTATGGTGCGAATAGTCCGCACCGTACTCACCCCGATATATATATCTATATAAAAAAATTATTATACATATAGATATCTATTTAATTTTATACTATCTATATTCTTGTATCTTTGGTAAAATAACAAATTTGGAGAGTTATATGTACTTATATATTTAAATTTTAGGGTTTAAAAATTATTAGTATATTGTTGTATTTAATATTTTGTTGATTATACAAAAGATTTAATATTTTCATCTTAAGTCTTTTAATATTTTATTATTATCAATGGGTAATAGGTAACCACGGTTTTTCCTGTTATCCGTTGGTTAATATTCGCACCGTCCCCGTATCCAAAAGAATGATTAATGGGGCAGATATGGTATTGTGATTAGCTTTCGGAGATGTAGATGGTAATTGAAAAACCGTCCCCGATCTACCTCATTGTCATTCCTAGTGCCCACCTAATCACCTATGCATTATGCGATTGTGAGGCCACTTGGTTGGTGTGACTCCTACGAATTGTTCACTAAAACAATTCGAAACATCTTAACTTTTCAATTTTCTTCTTGTTGTCTTTCCCCTAAATTACCCTTTCTATCATCGTTAATGGGGTTGAACTTGGGTCCTTATTTTACTTAAAATACACAAAACAAATACAGGGCAGAATTTAAAACATAACCAATAAATAAGAAAATTATAATAAATAAACACAAACAAAAAATAACTATTAAGAAATTTTTAACATCTGATGTTTATACGTTTCACTTAAAAATCATCATTATATGCTAAAATAATAGTTGCTTTTCTAAGGAGGACAAAAATTAAAGGAATGAAATATTCATTTTGGGCTATAACAACACTACTAGAATATGACCAAATAACACAACTCGATCTGGACAAAACATCTCGAACTTGACTCTTTTAGTTAAACATCTTGAACTTGAATCTTTTAGTTGGCATAAGCTGCATGACACAATGTTCTTTTGTTTATGTCACAGACATGTTAATTGATATAGGGCCTGTTTGGAACAGCTTTCAAAGATTTTTTAGGGTTTAAAAGATTTTTAAAGAGTTTTGGATGAATTTTTAGAAGATCTTTTTGTATCTAAAAGATCTTTTTAAAGAAGTATAAACCTACCATCTTTTTTAGGAAGATCTTTTTATACTTTTACTTCAAGAAGTAAAAGCTATCCGAAACAAGCCCATACATGTTATTGTAGGCAATTAAGCATAGTCTGGTGTAATCATACATTCTCTCAATATGGAGAATTAAATTTGAATTTCCCTTCTCTAAGGTTAGAAAGTAAGGAAATGCATTGTTTGGTAAGAGAAAAAAAGTTAAGAAAAAAGATATAAATGGAGCCCAGCAGCTTTTAATCTTCCCAAATTTAGAGAAAAAATAGAGTAGATTTTTTAAGTTGATGAGAGTTAAATTTCTAGACCCTTATATACCAAACTATAAACTAGTAATATATGATTTTAAAAAAAATAGAATAAGTTAAATTTATGTCCTATCTATTCACCAAACAACTCTAAGGACAAAATATTTCCCTTCATGTCCCTCTCATTTTCTATCTCTCATGCTTCATCTGTCCCTCCCATTTTCTTAAATATCTACTGAGCCTATATCCGAAAAAAAAATTTGATATACGTGGATTTTTCTATGTAAAATATTAATCATACTTTTATGGTCCATGTGACACTTATTATAACATAATCATGCCTGTATATCTTTTAATTAGTAAGTAATTATTCGCTTTTCTTTCAAAACTAAGATTATTTCCTTGACTTTCCCCGTAGGGATGATTTTGTCCGTTCTTTCAATTTTGTTTTACTTTCATTCAAGTTTGTCTTTCAACACGTTATCCATCATAAATGACTGTTTCCTATATCTGATATAGTAATTCAAGGTGCGTAAAAATTCCCCTTTTTAATTAGCATGATATAGAAAGACCAGAAGATTGAGCAAAGACAGCATGATTTGGAGTGAGATAGAAACCAATGAAAGGGCCGATAAATGGCTTACACTATTAGAATTTTCATCCCACTATAGTCTTTATGGTGAGATAATGGACCCAAAAGAACTAAAATCAAAATGGGGTTTGAGCAAACAGAAGAAAGAAAAGGAAAAAAATAAAAAATAAGTAAATTACATGCAATCAAGAATTTGGCCACCATTGTTCATGCCTCTATTTTTTCAGGCTAAGTAAGGATCATCGTTCATGTCATGAGTGATGAGTCAATGACCATGATAGCAAATATTTAATTCCTTGCACAATGATGGCAACACATAACTTTTTTATTTTACTCTCATACAAATCCCACAAAATCTTTGGCAATAAAACATTTACTAAAAGGGTTTTTGAGTTTGAAATAAAATAAAATAAAAGAAATCCAGGAGATTTGTGTGCCAGATGTTAAATTGACCTATTTTGGCACATGTGTACAAATCACTAATTTGGAAGTGACTTGCACTTTTCTGCATGTTTTTCAATTAAGAATATTACTTTAATTTAAATAACTTTCTAAAGTAAGATTATTTCAATAGCTGGCAATGAACTAGAACAGCCCAATTGACTCAGTAAGAGACAGTTGAAAATCTTCTTTAGTTGTCAATGAAGTAAACTAATAAAGTAATAAATATGCTAACATGGTCTGAAATTAATTAATATATATGTTGAAAGAAGGGAAATAATGACACCCAATTCATAATCAAATACAAATAGTAAGATTTCCTCGTCAAATGCAAAATACCCTGGTGATTTATGATATAAGAATAATTTGGGCCATTAAATGCGGTTTTTATACTCTCCAATACCCAATGTAATCTCTTCAATAAAATAATACACCAAAATGTCAACCAAAATTTATGCTCTTCCAGGACCATTGGCCAGCTAAAGAATAGATCATTATTTCTTTCTCTCTATAGTCTATTCAATAAGCACCAATTGCAAGAGTCATGATAGTGACATTTTAATCACATATATGTGCAGTAATATTAGAGAGTAGGGGTCATTGAATATTTGCCGTCTGATGTATTATAATTTTAACACATGTACCATTTAAAAGTGAAATCACATTATTTAAAATTTTTTTCATATAATTAAAAATTTACACCAGCATCAATTTGTGCAAACATTAGTGTCTCCATCATCACTGGCATGTAAAATCTACCCAAAGAAACCGACATGGAATCTGCTTACATACATACGATTGAGACATAACAGTCGTGAAACCATCAACTGAGACCAGACAGGCAATATACTAAGCTATTATAGCAAAATGCCAGCATTTCTCATCTACCAAACAAAAAAAGGTACAGCTTCGAGAAACAGTGAGTTATGGGACACTTCTTTAAGGCAGTAAATTCAGTTGAGATATTTATTCACTTCTCAGCCAGCTCTTATTTATGCCCCCATTAATGGCATTACTTTAGATCTAGTGTGGTTATTTGTATCATTTCAGCTACTACTATTGGTGGTAGATAATCCAAGTCAATTCTCATGTTTCTTTGAAACTTTTTGGTTTTGGGGCTGTTCTTTGCTACGGGTAATAAAGGTTTCTGTGTCATGCCCAATGGCCATGTATCTACACTCTGAAATATGGTATTGGTAGGCAATTAAAGTGGGACTGTGGGAGACATGAGACTTAAAAGCCATGGGGCAGCCTTTCTCAGTGGGAAGTAATGAAATTTGAAGGACTAGGTCCTGCAATGGCCTAACACCAACCCCGCCCCCGCAATTAGAGGGTATCCCTTAATTAGGCCTGGCTTACTAGATTTTTGTTACCAAGGACACCATGAACAACATATATATGTTATTTATATATAAGAACTGGGAATGTGAAGGAGTTCGGAAATCAAAACCACATCCATTGGAAAGTACAGTGTAGTTAATTTTACTCTACAAGGAGTGCTAGCAGCACTCCTTCCCACTTTTTTTTTTTTTTTTTAATATTCTTCTCTCATTACTTGGATTCAAACAATAATTTATAAATTTTTTAAAATATTACATATTTTAGTGAAATATACCTATCAAATAGTAAAAAAAAAAAATATAGAGGAGAATGAGACTTTATTTTTGTTTAAAGAGAATAGGAAATATAGTGCATAGCCCTCATTAATTTCATATAGATTAACACCAAAAACGTAATAAACGGAAATTCAAGATATATACCGAATATAAAATTTATACGAGGATAATCATCATAGTCTTCGTCTTCATAGTCTCTTGATAATGACTAGATTATTATTTTGCTAGTTCTTACATTATTGGAAACATCTCATCTTGGCTATAAAAATTTAGAGGATGTTTGGTATCATAATTAAAAAACTGTTTTTTGTTTTTAAAAATAGAAAATTATTTTTTCAGAATAAATAAAGGGTGTTTGACATTGTTCTCTAAGAACAGTTTTTAAAAACAGGGTTAAAGAAAACATAAATTCAGAGAACAACAAAATATTATTTTCAAAGCGTTTTCTTTTTTTTTTTTTTTTGTTAACTTAAGAATGACTACCCAAGAGGGGGGATAAATTGGGTTTTAAAACTTTTTAAGAAATTTTTCAACAATATAAAATCATATACCACTATTTTGAAACTTTGAGGCTAAATAAACAATAATACCAAACATATAACAATAATACTAAGTCAATTAAGCATAATAAATATCAAATAAACAATCAAATAGTTTGCAATAGAGTAAAGAGTATAAGGATAGAGAAAATGAAAACTCAGTTTTTACGAGGTTCGACAAATACGACGGTTTGCCTACGTCCCCGGCCCTCGGCAACTTGCTTTGAGCTTTCCACTATCGGATCAAGAGAATGGGCTTGATCGACCTATTTACAAATGGAATGAATTCTCCTTAGGCTCACCCACACCTTTACAATAGTCTTGACTCCGGTTCTATCATGCCTAACCTCGAATTGTTTTGACTTTGGTGCCAATCCTCACCTACACAGATTGTTTAGACAATGGTGCTAATCTCACCAACACACGGGTTGTTTAGACTCTGGTGACAACCTCACCAAACAACTCCGGTGACAACCTTACCTAAATCGGGTTGTTTAGACTCCGGTGACAACCTCACCTCATAATTACAATTTTGGTTTTTGTTGAATCTCTCAACTAGAATCTCTCTCTAATAAAAGTATTTGATATAAGGTAAGCTTAGAGAGAATAGATATAAACACAAGATATGATCTAGTTTAGCTCAAGTGATTTTTGTGAAAAAGTGAATTTGAAAGTTTGGATCACAAAAATTGATTTGAACAACTTGAATGTATGATATAAGTAATATAAAGATATTCAAAAGTTATTTCAAGTGTTAGAAAAGCTTCTATTTATAGACTTGAATGAAAACTAACTGTTTTAGACCGTTTGACAGACAATCTGTTATTTTCAGTAGACCGAAAGTGTATTTTCGATCGACTGAAAATACTAGTCGTTAGTAGTGCGGTTCTAACAATCTAATCTGAAAATTGCTGAAAATTCGACAAGGAATCGGTAGACCGAAAATGGGAACTAGTCTGCCGAAAATACTAGAGAGTAATTTTTGAATTTTATTTTAAATCTTTTTTAATTATTTTCAAAATGTGACTTCATAAATTGATTTTTTATGTAATATGGAAACTATAGAAATTCATAAATCAATTTAAATACTTGTCTAAAATAATTTTTTTATTTTAATAGGAGATAAGTAAGTTTGACAGTATGGGTTTGAAAATTTCTAATTTTATGAAGAATTTGAGCCATTAAGATCATATTAAGTATAAACAACTATTCAAGTACAACAACTAAGTGTATAACCTTTGCTAGTCTAAGTCTTGTATTCTTGATCTTTGTTTTCAAGCTCTTTTTCATCCATCTTCAAGCTTGATTCCTTGATCAACTTGAATTAGAACTTTTAAAGCTATTTCACTACACACTCAAGTTAAATCATTAGTACTAAATCAATTGTTTGTTATTTTCAAAATAAGAGTGAGTAAGATTGAAACATTAATTTCTCAACATTTTAAAATTTATTCTTTCACATGACTTTCACACACATTCTCTCATAAATTTCTCTCTCATCACTTTCTCTTTCCTCATTCTCTCTCTCATCATTCTCTCTCATCAGTCATCACTTTATCTCTCCTCATTCTCTCTCCTCTTTTTTCCTTTCATCACTCTCTCTCATCACTTTATCTTTCCTCATTTTCTCTCTCCTTATTTTGTCTCATCACTTTCTCTCTTCTTATTTCCTTTCATCATTTTCTATTCTTTTTTTTATAAAAAAAATCACATTCTCTCTCCTCATTCTCTATTGCTAATTTGTCTTTTATGACTTTCTCTATCTTTATTCTCTCTCTTTATGTATTCTTATCACTTTCTCTCTCTTGTATGTTTTCATTTGTTTCTGTCTATTCTATCTTTCTCATCACTTATTATTTCCTCATTCTCTCATCACTTTATCTCTCATTATCATCTTTTATTACATTTTCTCTGTTGACTTTCTCTCTCCTCATTTACTCATTTGAATTTTTCTCTCCTCACTCTCTCTAAATATTTTTTTTTCTCAATACGAATTATTTTTATATACATCTAATATTTTCCACTAAAAACTGATTTTTAGAAAATATTTGCTAAACACCTAGTATTTTTTTGAAAACAATAAAAGACAGTTTTTGTTCTCATATTTGAAAGCACAACTTCAAGAATAAAAAACAGAAAACAATACCAAACATGCTCTTAATCTTTTTGTTTTGGTTCTTAGACTTTTAATATGTTAGTTCTTTTTAACATTTTATTTAAAATAATTTTTTTTTCAAAGTATTGGAATCAATACTAACGCTATTTGCCTTTAAATTTAATAGATTTTATTAGAACAAGTCTTCAAGAACTAAGGACAAACAATTTTAAAAAATTAAGTAATTTTTTTCAAAAGTAAATTTAGGGAGCAAAATGAGACTTTTTAGATAGGTTTGGATAGAATAATTAATCTCATCAGGAATAACTATTTGTGATAAATTGAAACAGCAAATATACCAAGCTAAGCTAAGCCAGAATTGACATTGTCCTTGGCCAGAATTGACATTATCCTTAGCCATCAAAATGTTTGACACTTAACGTATATTTTGTATTTTTCCTCTAAAAAAATGGAAAATAAAATGTTTCTTCTACTACTGGAAATTGACATATTTTCGCACGTTTTGCATAGATTTTGTTTTTATCCCGAAACAAGTAGAAATTGAAAATATTGTCGGCAGCCATCAAAGGCCTTCGATGATTCATTTAAACCTTCGTTTTTTTTTTTCTAACCAACAAAAACTATTTTTCATCTCGTAATTCCCAGTTTGGTACTTTTTTTTTTCTTGTACTTTTTTTGTTGGTTTGCTGCTGAGCTGAGGAAACAGATTCAGATTGAGCAAAGCTAACAATTATATATATATATAGACCATAGACAAAGAGAGAAATATTAATACAATTTCAAAGGCAAGAAGTAGGAAGAAGCGAAGGTTGTTTTTAATGAACACGTGTGTTTGGTTTCATGGAAACTTCCTTTATAGATCTATAAACTATAATATATAACTATAACTATAGGACTATACCGTCAAAACAGTGTCACACATATCACATAATTCAAGAATCATTAGGAGGACCCGTCCATCCATCTCCCCTTCATTTAATCCCCTTTTCTCAGACCATCCCTACGCCTCTGATTGTTTTCGTCCTGTTTTTGTCTGTCTATTCTATATACATGTATATATATATACACACACCCCCAAAAAAGAGAAAATATATAACTTGTTCTAAGCTGATTGGTTGATCAAGAATTTTCGATAATTATGTAGTCAACAGACGGTATGGTTTGAAATTTCTAAGGTAAATACCTAATTATGGTTTATGGAGTGATGAATATCGGCTTTTATTCGGTTTATTTTCTTTTTCTAATTTATTTTGAGTTCTAACAGTTTCAAACTATACTGTTGGCCAAGGTTAACGATGATGATAATAATAATAATAATAATAATAATAATAATAATAATAACTTTGCAAATTTATTAACGTAAAGTTTTTCTTTTGAAAGTGTTAAAAATCATCATTATTTGAACTATGCACATTCATGATTAAAATTCTATTTAAATTACAAGTTTATCTATAATTAGAATTAATAAAAAAGACACATTAATGTTAAATATATCTGTTATGAATTTGAACGTACATAAGTCCAAATATGATAGTTTAGAACTTCTCTTATCAATCTACAAATAACACCAGATAGGAGAAAGATGAAAAAGAGAAGAATTCCTAAAATTACTTAAATCCTAGAAGGAAGTTTCCGTTTATTATTTAAAATCACCCATAAAATTAACAATGGAGCAAGATTAAGAATAAGAAAATCCAAAAGAAAGGCTTAAAGATAAACATCTAGTATTGACAATGTTTAGCCAAAAAAAAAATGAAAAAAAGAACCTAGTACATAATATTAAACCGTACAAATATATATGTTATATGCATAAATATGCAGAGAATTACAGTTTTATTTTTTGAAAAAAAAAAAAAGAGACAGAGGAAAGATATAAAAAAAAAAGCTATTCGATTAAATGTAGACAATAAAATAGATCCTTTTTTTTTATTTTACAAAAAGTAATACATCTTCAAACGAAAAAAATCAATTAATCCTATTATATATATATATATATGCAGAGAATTACAGTTTTTTTAATATATATATCCATATGCAGAGAATTACAGTTTTTTTTTTAACAAAAAAAAAAAAAACCAAAAGAAACAGAGTAAAGATATAAAAAAAACGCTATTCCATTAAATGTAGACAATAAAATAGATCCTTTTTTTTTTCTTTTACAAAAAGTAATACATCTTCAAACGAAAAAAAAAAATCAATTAATCCTATAATATATATACATATATATACATGTATATATCTCTATGGAGAACAATCCATATTTTCTTTGTTGTTAGTTTTGTTTTTTATGTATCTGTACTGGACCTGTTAGAAATGGACTATTTTCTTCAGGTTCTGAGTTTCGCTCCTTATGGAGGCATCCCTTTTATATGGTGATTTTATCCTATCTCAATAATATTTTAAATTTTTAATCAACTTTTTCAGCTTAAGAAATTAGACATTCGAAGTAAATAAAGTGTGAATGTATAAATTGCGTATTTTTGGTATATAAAAAATATAACAAAATGATTTAAAATTGCTTTGTGATCGATGAAAAAAAAAATGAATGTATTTAGAATAAATGGTGATGGATTTAGAATTTTCCTTTAAAATGAATTGAATTTTTTTTTTCATTTAATGAAATAGATTATAAAAGTTTTAATTAGAACTCTATTAGTCATATGACTTTTGTTATGGCGAAATTTTGTTTTTGATAATATTATAAGTTTCTTATATACTATTTGTTAGATAAATTATGAAAAGTTATTAGTTATAGAATTTTGCTATGGGATAAATTAGTATTGTTAATATTATATATTTATAAATTAGTATTGTTAATATTATATATATATACATTTATATATATATATATATTCAAAATTTAGTTTTCCCTACAATGTGAATGTTCGCCAAAAAAAAAAGGAACACTTTATTTGAAGTTTAGATCTTTTAAAAACTTGCCCAAGCCGCCATATAATTGGGTATATATGATTTGAGGTTTTAAAACCGATAAAAAAAAAAATCACAAGAAAAAAGAGACCTGCGAAACCACACGTTTTCAACCCCTTGCTCTATCAGTAGAGTGCATTTTTGGACCACTAGATTTCATTAGAATTTGCATGATTTTTCGTATTATTGATTATGATATGATCCAACGTAAAAATATACACTAACAGTTTCATATTTCATCATGCAGAGACTCTAAATTTTAATTGAGTTGCTTTATTTTGCCTCAGATACATTAAAAGTAGTCCGGAAGGGCTTTACATCACATTAAAGTTGGAATGATATGTACATAAATGAAATTAGCATATGCCATATGATCCTTGCATATAAAATAACATGCATGTGAGAAATAAACAAACTAATTTGTAACTATATAAACAACATATTATATGTAGTATCTCAAACTAGCTCCGTACGTGTTAGGTTCTTTAGGGATAATTTTTTTATTCACTTCTATACCAATGATATAATAAAAACATCAAATTACAGAGATAAATGATAAAAATAAAAAATCGAGTATAAACTGATCTTTTATCATACCAATTGTGCGCAGAAGAATGTGCAAGTAACTACACAACTTTTTTTGTATTTCTATTATCTTTCACTAATGACATATTGTGAAAATAATAATAATAATAATAATAATAATAATAATAATAATAATAATAGTATTAATAGTAGTAGAAACAAAATGTGAAAACAGTTGTAAACTTGTATACTGAACGTAAGACTCAACAAGCTTTTACGTTATATGCAAGTATGCAACAAAGTTAGTTCATTGGCTACTGCAACATGAATGACGTAAAATTTTAAGATATCATTAAAGAAAAAGCACTTTCTAGATATAATAGTATAGTACGAATAAACAAAAAATTTATAGCATAAAAGGTTTACTATTGATATTTTAATATTATGCGTGTGAAATGGTGGATCGGAAAATACAAGGAATACAATACATAGTCGTATAAAACTTGTAATAAAAAACAAACGATGAAGGAGCTAGGTGTTAACACGTAACATATTTTTGTTTTTTAGTGTGTACTGTAATTTAGGTCATGAATCTTCTTGAAATTTTTGCAGAAGGCAGACTTGGAGTGAGGTTAGACTGAAAATATATGCATTTCTAGTACTTTTGATGTGGCATTAGTTACAAGTGAGATGTAAGTTGTTATCAAAATTTATCACAAGTAAATTTAATATTATTTATTAACTGGATTATATTAATTTATTGGAAAATTTTCTCAATAAAAAATTAATAATTACTGGTTGATTCCACATTATTATGTTTCCGGTAATAAAAATAAGAATAATCCTTTTTTTTAGGTAAAAAGGAAGAATAGTGTTAGTGATTTTAATCACACTTATTATTCCTTTTTTTTTCCCCTATAAGGGGTGTGGAATCTGGAATTTTGACCTTTAATTTCAGAATTTTTTTTTATTGTTGGAGTGGAGAAAATTGATATCTAGACCTCAACATTGAAAATATGTATGCTTATCAATCAGACAAAATCTGCGATCCGCGACCACCTTAAACTTCAGTATATAAAAGTACTTATGGTTATCAATAAGTAAGCCTACGTTATTCTCCTATTTGAATATTAACGCATGAATTTTGTGTTATCATAATTCAATAATTCAATTAGTAAAATGGTCTTGAATATATTTGTAGTAAGTTGTAATTGACGCCTCACACATTATATATAATTTATATTGAAAAAATAAATTACGTAGTAGGGTGGATCCGTTGCATAATTTTTAAACAAAATTTAAAAAGAGAAAGATCTTTGATTTTCTTTCCTCCCATAGAATTCCATAGAAAAAGGATCCAGTGTCCCAAAAACCAATTTGGACAATTTTCAATGTCCAAAAATATTGAACGAAAACCATAGCTCTACACCCTTTTTTATGTGACAAGTTCACTAGAAAAATAAGGGGTGTATATGGTAAGATATAGTGTTGATGGTGCACCATTTTATTTTAGTTCCAATGTATTAGACTTACTTAAAAAAATACATATTACAATTATACCAAAATCAAGTACTATACAGACCTAAAATTAAGCGAGTAAGCTACTATTTTAAGGGTTTTTTTTTTTCGGTAGCCAGTGCATGATTACTCTCTAATATTTTACTAAAAATATAATAAATACTATACATTAATCAAGTCTAATTCTAATTTATTTTTTTTCACTAATTAATGTTACATTGTACTTGACTCTGATTGGTAGAAGGTCATCTCTAGTACATGACATAAATGTAACTTTCCAAGTCAATTAGCTAACTCAGTTGTTATAATCTAATTCAACAATAACAATTCATATAATTAAAAAGAGATCGGGAATTTTTTTTCTTTTAATGTTGGGATTAGAGTTGATCCGTGTAGTAACGGGGAAAAGAAAAAATAGAGAAATATTTGTTTGATGACATTTTTGTTTTAGAAAAATGAAATACATAATGAAGATGATCATGCAAGACACATCTTTAGAACATCTTCACTCTTTGAGTATAAAAAATTATATAAAACATAAGATTCTATTCTCAAATTTGTTAGGATTAAACACTTTCCAAACGCGTACTTAAGAGACAGGTCTTTAAATTCCTTTCATTATAAATTTGTTTGGGTGCAATTAATTTTGGATATACATGTATTATACTATTATGTATATTTCAAAAGGTATTTTCCAAGATATGTCGATCGAATTAATGCAAAACGAGAAACCTACGGAGTTGATCAAAGCAGAGGCATGCACTGCGATACCCAACCCGAAAAAAAAGAAAAAACAAAAAATGAAAGGCAAAAAAAAAAATTTGTTTCTTACAAGTTACAAACAACATTTTTTTCCTTTTTGAATTCTTACGGACACTAAATTCAAATTTTGCTAAATTTGGATGCACGATGAATCTAGACTATCTATTAATGTGGAAGCGTTATACGTTGCGCGTGGATCAAAGTAGATTTAAATAGATTAGAAAAAGAAATAGAGAAATGAAAATAGAAAAAAAGAATTTCCCCAATCAATTTTCGATTTACACTAATCACATTAGGAAAAAAATATAATAGTAAAGAAAAAGTGTGAGATTGTTAAATTACAAATATATCTTTTGATTATACATAGACATTGTTAATTAGATTATTAAAAAAAAAATTAATGTCTTGAGATTGTATAATTCCTAAAATATCAATTGTATATAAGAAAGTTATTTATATTAGATTAAATGAAGGATAATTTGTCTGTATACATTGAGAAATAAATTTTTCTTTTTCATAGTATTGGTAATAAGATTATTATGCATCAATTTTTTGTTATGCCTCTGAATCAACATCCTGGCCTCACCTATTCCACCTATTGAACGGCTGTAATATGTCCTTACTTCAAAACAATGAATTCAGAAGAGTCATCCAAGATTAATCCATTAAATTATTAACAAAAAATCCTTTCTAAACTTTTTTTTTTTTTGGTGTGGAAAAATCTCGTTCTAAATCAATCTTATTATTATTATTATTATTATTACTATTATTTTGGTTTTCGGAAAAGAAATCAATGCTATTCTTACTCGACCCACAAAAATACAATCAGAGGAATATTATGGTCCCATTATTAAAAGGGTAATTCTTGATTAATTCACTAAAATAACTCTCTCTCTCTCTCACTCCAAAATACATACACCTTCCCCAATATACCCCTACACAAAATCAACAGAAAAGGGCAATTTCGTCATAAGAGTACAAACGAGTACATAAAGGAAAGAGACAGCCAAACCAGTCACCACACAGGACCAAAGAAGCCTTGTCATGCAATAAAAGCCTTTAGATATAGAAATGGCGAAACCGAAATCGAATATGGGCTTCACTGCTGCTATTAAGGCCAAAAGCTCCAGAGAGAGCTGGGGTATGGGTCTTCTCCTAGTCTTCTTCCCCGAAGATAATTCCGCCATTGTTGACAAAAACAAGCTCTTCTCTTCCCCTTCTTCTTCACCAAATTCCTCCAAAACCAGTACAACTAGTCCCACCACTACTACTGCTACAATACCCAATTCAGTAATTAGACGAACCAGTTCGAATCGTCTCCTCACCAAAGCCCAGTCCACCATTTCAATCTGCGCTCTCCTCGTCTTCATCACCCTCCTCCTCTTCACCCTCTCCACTTTCGAACCCAACAACCGAAACCACCAGTACCCCATTAATTCCAGAAGGTTCCTCTCCCAAAACCCGGAGAAACTCGCCAAGCCCAGGCCCAGAACCGGCGATTATTCCCTGTGGTCGTCCCCATGGCTCGGCGCAATGTGGAAGCAGAAGAAGCCCAACTTGGGTCCGAAGAGCGGCACTCGTTTTCCGGCCGCGCTTCAGGGTTTGGGGACTCTGTATCGGCGCGGGTCCAGAGCCATGGCAGATCTCGTGGTGGGCCACGTCTCGGAGGATTTGAAAGAAGGCGAGCTCCGTTTGTTCCTCAGGCTCCTCCACAGGTCCGGCCTCACGGCTCGAGCCGACGTCGTTTTCGTCTTCGGGTCCAACTCGTCCAGGTTCGACTCGGTGATTCGGGACGAGGACGAGTCGTTTTTCAAGCTCGTTCACGGGTACAAAAATCACTTGAACAGGACGGCGAGTCGGAGACTCGGTCCGAGTTTCGACGTGACTCAGTTCAAGATGGGGAAGAAGGAAACTGGGGAGCCCTTATGGGGCAAAAGAAGCCGCGGCAATGACAGCAACAACAGCGACTCGGACGAGTCCGAGTCGACTCGGTTGAGTTACGGGTCGGTGCTGAGTTTTGAGGCCTCGGAACTCGACCCGGAGAACTCGCTCTCCGGGTTTCTCGACCACGTCCCGCTGAGCATGAGAAGATGGGCCTGTTATCCGATGTTATTGGGCCGAGTTAGGCGCAACTTTAAGCACATAATGTTAGTGGACGTGAAAAGTTTGGTCCTACTCGGTGATCCACTCGGCCTGGTCAGGAATCGGAGTCCCGAGTCAGTTTTCTTGTACTCGAAGCCAGAGACCAGTAGTAGTAGTAGTAGTAAGCATGGGAAGCGAAACTCGGACAAAACTCAGTCTCATTGTCCGGTTAACTCGGCCATCATAGCCGGCGGGGCGCGGGGAGTTCGGCGGTTATCGAGCGCGATGCTGACCGAGATCGTCCGCGCCGCGACGTCGCAGCCGCACAAGAAGAGGAGCTCGCTCACCGAGTCGGGGATTCTGAACCAACTCGTGGGGAACCAGTTTTTGCTTAGCAATGTGAATTTGGTCAAATCGGCTGACTCGGTTCCGGAAGCGAGTTCACTCGCTCAACTCGGTCGTAACTCGGTTACACGCACTGTCGTGCAAGTGCAACGTGGTAATAGTAATAGTGATCATGACGTTATTAATTCTATTGTTATGAGACATATATGTTCATCTGAAATAGAATCTTCTGTTTATAGTGATTGCTTGCAAAATTTATAGAATAAGGTAAAAGGGACAGATAGAAATGTTTAATAATAATGGTAGAAATTTTTTATTTTATTTATTTTGTTTTTTTGTTTCTACATTATTCCAAGTTTTGTTCTTGAATGTATATAATATTTCAGGAATATAAATTTTTATGTTCTTTTATTACCATTTAATTATTATGGGATGACAGTGTTTAATGTTATAGTCTCATTCAAAAGAATGATCTTGGTAGAAATCAGACATATAAAACTACCAAAAGAAACGGTAATTAAGACAAAAACAGCGTCAAAAAAAAATTATTACCCATTTTTATATTGCATGTGAAGAATCATTTTGAGTTGTAATATTCATAGTTTGACGTAAGCTAATTTTCTTTTATAATGATTAGTGAAAGGTTACTATTATTGACTTTTGTTGGGTACTATTGGATCTCTATTCATGTTTTGGGGGTCTTCTTTGGCATGCACTTCAAGATTCGTGCTTTCAAACCGACCAATATGGAAAAAGAGAGGGATTTTAGGAGCGTGAAAATGGTTCATGGTGAAAAAAAAATATTCTTTTGGGTCTCTTTTATTTTTTATTTTTTGGTGCTTTTCTCTAGGGAAACTGACGGAAAATAATAATGGGAAAATTGGGGAGAGAGAGAGAGTATTCATGGAGGGAATGTGAGGCAACTACGCGTAGGGAGCTGTGGAATGCATTGATGAAACCCATGTGGTTGTGATCTTTCTCTCCGCGTTATAAGTTTTAGTTGTTTCCTTTTTAAATTTTTCTTTTACACTTCTTTTGAAGCATAAAAAGGCTGAGAAACGTGTTAATTACGCGCCTTTTTTGGCTTTCACTTTAGTTTTGCCAGCCTCTCTTCTCTTCTCCCAACCTTAACTTCCTGCCAATGAACCTTATTCTCTATTTTTTTTTTAATTCTTGTTGGATAAAAACTAAAAAGTAAAAAAACGTATAGGGTTACTTCCAAAAAAAAAAAATTGTTTGGAGTATCCTTTAGATAATTAAGGAATCTTGGTTGTTCTCTTGTATATTATTTTTTTTACACTCTTTCAGACTCATTGTTTAACACATAAATTCTATTGTAATTTTCAGTAAGATTGGAAAGTGTAAAAGAGAGTAATAAAGAAAATGTATTTAGCACTTAGATAATTTATAGACACGTTATGATTCTATACTTTCTTAAACTTCAAAACTCTCATTAATGAGTTTGAGCACTTAGGCATTATAATTAAGTAGGATATACTAATCCCTAATAGATTGTAATGGAGAAGAATTTGTCCTTTTCTTTTTCTTTTTTCTAGCATTTATGTACTTATAACATAATTAGGAAACAATTTTAGTGAGTCTGATATAATAGTAAAATTGGGAAAACGAAGCACAATCCCAAAAGTTTCCTGATTTCTTTCTACTTTTCTTTTTTCATGTAATAACTATTAAATATTTTATATACTCTTCATATGTTTAAAAATAATAATATCTCATTTTTGTATAAGAACAATTTGTTACTTGACTGTGTTTTATTCTTATCTGTAAATTGCTCATAAGTATACTAAATTAAAAAGGAAACTAGGTTAATTCTAATTCTACATTCTAATATGTACACAAATACAAGAGAGAGAATCATTGATTCCTTTTATTTCTCTCCAAACCCCTTTATGATTCTTTTCACTAACTTATTAGTAAACATGTCTTAGAGAATTAATGGTAAACTTGACTGGTATTTAGCACAAGTATGACAAAATAAGTGGTTTTTTCTTTTACATGAGTTTATTTTTCAAAACTTGTTTGAAATTTTAAAAGGTAAAATGAAAAATAACATCGTAAACTTTTAAACATATGCAAATAAATTTTCTTATTAATTTAAAATTTAGCATACATTTTAAAACGAAACTACAAAATACAGTCTACAAATACATTATTCTTCTCAATTTATTAGATTTAGTTGAGTTAATTTAATATGGGATTAGAACAATCACATAAATTTGTCATTAGAATTGACTAACAAAACTTTTCCATTGTCACCCAATTCAATGTAATGATTGACTTAACCATGGAAATTCATTCTAAATGATAAAAATCAATAAACTGGGTGCTTAATTGTAAGTGAAGGCCCCAGGGGGGTCATTTGCAATTCTCTAAAACTTAGTAGTAGTAGAGGGTTAACTCTCATTTGCAAAAACCTTATTTTATATTTTGTTTATCTTAATTAAGATTTGTTTATTTGGCCTTTTAATACGCTTGTTGTTGAGAAAAATAATCTGGTGTTTTACCACTCCCGATGCTGATCTGTTTTTTCCCCATTTCAAAGGCTGACATATTTAATAGGGTTGACTTTGGAACTTAGGCTGTTTTTCTTTTGAGGCTGCATTGGGAGGGGACACATCATTCCTCTTGTTTATTTTTATGTTTTTGGCATCCTTAGAAATGTATGTCTTATTTTTTTTTTTCCAATTATTATTTATTTATTTGAAAGATGTGGGGGGTCAAGCTACTTATGGCTGCCAAGATGTGGTGCAATGTATCATGTGGTGGCATTTCTAAGGTTGCCTGAAAAAGATTGTTAACCGTGAAATTAATATGGAGGTCATGCCAAAGTGAGCTATATATCCGGTTTGGTTCAATCATTTGAAAAACATATTTAGACGTTAAAGGTATAAGTATAATTGAATATTGGACATATTTACTTAAATTATCTGAGTATAGTTTTTAATTAAAAACTATTTTAAAAAAAAACTGAGGGAGATTGAAAAAGAAGACGAGTGTTATATCATAATACAGATNAATATATTTGAAAAATATTTTACCAAACGCGTATTCTTCCATGAATTCAAATCAATGGTGTTGAATTTAAACTAATATAAACCAAATGGAAATTAGGTTGCAATAATGCTAACCAAGAGAGTGGGGAACAAAGTAGGGCTGAAAGTTGCACTGTAGTGAGATTTAAGTAAAAGGTCACTCACTTAACTTTCATGTTGAAGACGACTAAAAATTTGTAAATTTAATCAAATTGGAATCAAAGTGGTATTTTTTTTTTTTTTTGAAAGCCAAAGTGATAATGTTTTAAATGTGTGGGTGTATGTATATATATATGTCATCTCAAGTATCAACCTATTTCGAGTGTAATGTGTTAACATCAAGATATCAAAAATGGTGAGAACTAAAATTGGAGTAGTCAAAGTTTATACTTGAGAGGAAAAACTTAAAATAAGACTAACGAGTAAGAAAAGTTTAAGTACATTACTAAGTGAAGTAAAACTAATGAGAAAACATTGGTTCCCAATAGGGGACGACTTTCTAAACGTTTAACATAAATAATCATAATAATATAATATAATATTGCAAAATATATATATATATATATTTTTGATAAAAGTCAGAGGTCCAAAACATTAACAATTGATTGACCTTTTAAATAAAATTAAAAAAAAACACACCACATAAACTTCTAGTGATATATGGGTTAACAATGAGATCTAATCTCTATAAAACTAGCCTCGATAAGTCATTAGCCTAAAGTTACGTTCTATTTTAGTCCTATTTGGATGATTACCATCTGAGATGTTTGAGAATGGTGCCCTTGGATTAATAATGATCTATTTACCAAAATAATTTTTTCTTTTTTCTGAGGGAATCAAAATAATGCTCATTGAAATACTTTTGGATCAACAATTTACTTTCCATCTTAGGACTACTAAAAACCCTTGTAATGATACAACTACTCTTTAACCGTAGAACATCAAGGAGCTTGAAAGTTGTGCATTAAATTTGTAAAACAACAGGACCAAATTGATGAGGCAACAATTATTGACTCAAAAGTTCAAAGGTGATAGTAACCAATAACCAATGAGCTTATAATTGGCAAAGAACTATGATTTCCAACAGGGTTTTGCTTTATAGTTTCTGCTATAAGGAAGAAAGAAAAAATTATTCAATTACATGTTTTGCGCGAGCATTTTGGTGTGAGACAAATAAAACCCAAGGTGGAGTAGAGGATCAGGATCTTTGGATACTCGGAATTTTTTTATTTTTTATTTTTTTAATCACATTCATATCCACACGATGGTAAAAGCCAAGCCACCGACACCCCATATTAGTGCCACGTATCACAAATTATTCATATGACAACCTCCAGCCTTTATTCATTTGGGCCATGGCTGTTGCTGGGCCTTGGGCCCACAATAAACATTCAAGTGAAAAAACGTGGTTTACTTTTTATGAGGAGGAATTATAAATGTCCCTTTTTAACATTTCAATTTTCATTCAACTAAATGTCCGTATTTCTTTTTTCCTTTTTTTTTTTTAATCTTCATATGGTTTCTATCCTGCATATACAAGTATATCAGATTTTGTACTAATTATATTAGTTTTTATATTATGTATATCTAATAAATATATTATACATATCATACAATTAGAAACATATTTGATTATTTTACTAACAAGTTTGAAAAGTTAACATTTACTTAAAAAGGGCGCCAAATTCGGGCATTCCTGTGAGAGCCATATTTTTTTAATTATTATTATTTTATAAAATTTTTTGCTAAACAAAATAGCCCAAAATATTGGTTTTGTCAAAAGGGCTCGGTGAAATGGGAGACTCTGAAGGAGATTAGGATCTCCGATGCCTTTGAGTGGACTGTGTTGGATACTGTTGGCAATATCAACTTGACATTCGATGGGCTCCATATTCTATTCCTTGTTGACATTGACTTGGAAGATCTAATGTTGATAAGCTTATAAGAGTACTGTCCTTAATTTATTGTTACTTTTGTTTTGTTCTTTTCTCTTTACTCCAACGTGACACTTTCCTCGAGAGGTTCCTAAGAATTTCCCCACAATATAATTCTTATCTCTTTTTTTTTCCCCCACTTATTTCGAGGCTTCAATTGCCATGTATGCATTTATTTCCAAGACGAAACAAAGTGGCAAGAACCATCTCACTACCACTTAGTAAAGAGTAAATATCTACATCAACCAAGTCATCTGCAGTTAAATTATTTTAGTTTTAGTCGATCGTTGTTTAGAAGTTTCTTTAAATTAGGCTAATATACTAGGGTCATTATTTCTTAAGGTGGATACATGTTTACATGTTGCGAAATTGAAAGGTGTTACTTTAAATCCATTAGCGATATGGTAATTTAACTTGCTTTTGCACCATTTTCCTTTTAGAAAGCCGATGCACCAATTATTGTTTAACAACAAATGATATCACAAAAAGTACTGAACACTAGTAGTTACTCACTTTGCACAAATATGTTTCATTTATATAATTTCAGTACAAGGGGTGCTAGCGTAAAATTATGAACGTTCATTAGGTGTTTGTTTGTTTTTTTTTTTAATAAAAAAATGCAGATGGGCGGCGACCATGGGTAGCTAACTTTCTGTCAGGATGTGACTTTGGCAGCACCAAATTATGCCTATTAGAATATTAGCTGAGGATTCTACCAATAGGTCTTATCCCATCGGACGATGGAGCGTGTCATCTACGCCTCCAACCAAGTGTCTAGTTGGATCAAGGGACTACGTAGGCAGAACACCGAGATGGACTATGCAAGCGCGCCATTCGAGGAATGGGGGACTAGCAATGGGGCAAACCTCAACAGAAAATCCATGTCTACCACCATGGCTCGAACTCAGGTCTACCTATATGCAGTACCTTAACTAACTGAGCTACTACACTCAGTGGAGATAGAGCTCACATCAATAGATGGTTTGTTATAATAATTCGATGAAAAGGCACGATTCAAAAACTAAATTAAAAGTAAATTAAGACAATCATAAACTTGAGGACTTAGGAGATAATCCTCTAGTTTTAGTTTGGAAAATGGAAAGTAATGATATGCAAACCTTTTTTTGTTTTTTTTTTTTGTTTTTTTTTGTTTTCCTTTTCTTGACAGAGTAAATATATGTTATTAATATTATTCTTGACTGTTAACTGTTAAGTCACTGAAGTGGCAGAGGGAGACTTGAATTTAAGGGTTGGCACGTACCTCATGGCGCATGCCACAAACAATAAAGGTGCTAGCAGAACAAATGTACGCCGAAAGGTATTTAAGACAGTCCTCGCGTGCATTAACTAAGATTATTATATTAAAACATTATTATACATTGCTTATATTATTTAATTGTAACACTGGAAATTTTGAAGATATGGACATTTATGTTTTACAGTAGCTTACTTAATCCACTAAGTCACGTTTCTGACTGATGATTATATGCGTTATATCCTTATTTAATTGTTTAAATGTTGATCAAAAGTGTAAATTTCACTAATTATTTTATGGCAAATTATGTACTTGAGAACTATTCGTTAATTTTTTTTAGATCTTATATTTTAATATACTGGTTCGTGACTGTAAATTGTATTAACATTAGGAACATTTTAGATAAAAAATAAATGATGAGCACGGAAGTAGAAAAAAGAGCAGAGAGAGAGAGAGAGAAATAAGAGGAAGTAAAATATATTTATTGAACCACAGCTTCTTTGAATTTACCTCTAAATAAAGTATACTTGAATTAAATCAAGCATATACCAATTGGGAATGCCAATTAAGTTCATCTTCCTTCGTATAGACCAAACATCATATGCTTTTCATATAGGATCACGATCACATTATTCCATGATCAAAATTAAAATCTAAAAATGAAGCACAAAATTTCCTGGAAAAAAAAAAAATAAATAAAAGGACCTTTCTTCTTATAGTGCACACCTTTTTTTTCTTTTTCCTTTTATTTTTAATTTTTATTTTTAATTTTTGGGTTCACACAAAACAGTCTATACAGATTCTAGAAAATTAAAGAGAGAAGAAAGATACTAGTTCACAATTATTTGTTGCACTATCTTAATGGAGGTGGGGGACCTTTTTCTAGATCACAAGCATATTATAACGGTCATTTTCCGATGGATATGGTTCAATTTCTTAAAGGGGAAGACCTTAGCTTAAGGGCATATATTCCCACGGATGGCTTATGAATCTAGGTGTAAGAGTTATTTTCTAACATGTGAATGGAAGCTTATTACGTCATTGCACCCTACCTAACCTTTACATTTTCTTAAAATTTTGCTTTAGTATATCTTACAAGACGTAATAATGTGCTAAGATCCATTAGATTACAAGTTCAGTACATCTCTATAACAATTTATTATGTTGAATTGTATTTGTTAAGATATATATATATATGGTTCCGAATCCAGTAAGTATTTTTTTTTTTTTTGGAAAAAAAATGCTATCATGACCACCAATTATTGGGATTTATTTTGTTTAATATAATGTAACATTTTGGACACCATATAGTTTAAAGCTCTTCTTCAAAAGGGTCACACTAAATCCCTTTTCAATAAAATACACTAATCTACTGTTTTAATAAGAGAAAAAGAAAATCAATAAGAAACAAAGATAGGTAGTTCAAAGTTTGTGATGAAGGTCAAACTTATTTCATCTGTGGTGAAAAATTTAAAAGCGTATCATAACTTGACCCGAAATGAAAGAAAGTTGGACCGGAAAAGACAATAACAAGCATAGTTTAATTTCAATTATAATTTTTTGACTTGAAGTCTAGCTATATTCCAGGACTAAATGACTGATAATCCAACGTAAGCCATACAAATAAAAGTTAAAATTTAAAGTCCAACTAAAAACAAGTAAGTGGATTTATATAAAGTTTCCTATTGGGCCAGATGTGAATTTAAATCTGGAATCTGGATTACCGATCTTTTTAAACATTTTCCTTGTCTACTTACTCCATTTATCCACTTCAAATAATAAGACCCTTTTTAGATTCCCAAAAAAGTTAATTAGAAATAAAAATATAGAACCATGTTAGATAAATTGAAACAAATATTGAATATAGAGTTCAAGTTGTGGCCCCTAAACAATGCATAAAAGCTTGGGCAAAATCCTCAATTATTATATTAATTAAAATTTTGGATATGATTTTCTAACTGTATAATGACAAGGGAAGCTAATAATTATCGTAAGTGGTAGGTGCTTTTGGATAAGTTGTTAGTTTTGTGGTTGGAGATGCTCCTTAATCCTTATGTGGGTTCAATCAATACTTGGTGACCAAGGAGGTTTTGTAAAAAAAGAATATTAAAAAAAATGTGGAGGTCCCTAATTAGAAAAGATCACTTTATATGAAATGATAAGGTTTTGTCCAAAAACATGGACTATCAATGCAAAAGAAAAGAGAAACCCAAATTGAAGAGAAAGTGAAAAAAATAGAAGAGAAGAAAGGGACCAATTACATTATCATATCACATGGTTGGGCAAAAGGTAAGACTAGCATATGGTTAGGCCAAAACTTAACGCAATAAACCTAAATTTGGTTGACTTTTTCTTTTTAAAAAAAAAAAAAAAAACCATGAATTACTATGAAGTGTTTCGAACTTAATCTCAACATTAGAGGTAAAATGAGTGTGATCAAGGTATATACTACATATTATCAAAAAAAAAAAAGAAGGTATATACTACATATCTTGATACATCATATAGAAAGAAATAACTTATTGATAGAGCATAATACAACTGGTTTGTATTTAATGTATATTCATTTTATTCTCACTCATTAACTGCCATATATAAAGTCATATCAATCAAAATATAAATCTAGATAGAGTTGTCAAGATATTTATCATTTTCCTTACCAATTAAGCTAAATATACAATTACAGTGATTTTGGACCTTAAATTTGGTTAACTTATCAGTCTTTTACAAAATCAGAATATGGTAGACACTAGGTTCATTATTTAACTTCTTCTTTTTCGGTTTCTTTTTTCTTTTCATTTTTTTGTTTCTAAAGAGTTATTTACATGAAGCACCATTGTCTTTGGAGCAAAGAATGCCGCAGATCTAGGATCCCAACCCTTATTCAAACCCAAAAGTAAGGAAAAAGTATAGCTTTTTGGTAAAGAACTCTCTTAAAACTGTTTAATAAACCATTAAACTTGATTGCCCATTTGTACAATACTATGATTTATGTAGACTTTTTCCACATAATAATACAGTTTCCTTTATGGCTCTATGCCATGATCAAAAGCTGTTTTTATCATTTTATGGCTTTATGCAATGTGGTCAATCGAGTGGCAAGAAAGTCAGGATCTATCAATTCTCTAGCTGGAAAGGATATTTGTTATAAAGAATAAGAAGTCAAGATAGACATGTTGCCGTTTTATAGTTTGAACCAAAGTAGATTTAAAAAGAATACGTATTTCCAGAGCCAAAAAAAAAGAAGAATACGTATTAATATGAGAAAGATTGTGCTAATGCATACAGATGCAGCGTCTAGTTTGAAGTTTGCAACTTCTTTTTTTTTTTTCGTTTTCTTTTCAAGTAGTTAGCGTTTTTATAACTTCCACTATAGTGTTCTAAGGATACCTGCTTAGAAAGTGGCAATATTAGATAAGATTGATGAAAAAATAAATAAACGAATAAAAAAAAGAGAGAATAATCACAAATAGATGGAAAGTAAAAAAGAAAAAGAAATAAAGATAGCAAAAGCAAAAGAAAAAAGAAAGTCCCCTAAAGATGAGAGCACCTATAGGTAAACGACGATCATATCCTAAAGGGCATCTTAATATATAAGTTGCCAATCTAATAGATATATATTTTTTTTATCTGTGTAGGTATTTTTCTTTTAGCCATTGGATTATTATCTAATAATGATCAAACAGATATAATGAAGTGCATGAAAAGACGTATATTATTAATACTATTTCTCTCTCTTATTTTTTTACTATAAAAAAATATACATGATAAATTTTCATTAGCCAAAACTATATATATATATAGATTAAAAAAAATACATACTAAATTAGTGCCCATGTATATATATATATATATTCTTTATATATTTTCTTTTTCGTGTTATTAGCATACTACACACAAAGAAGCAATCATCTTCTTCCCAATAAAAATTCACCAATCTTAGTGAAGGCAAGTTTAAACTTTTAAGTCCTCAAATTCGACGTCAAGAGCTTACCTGACAATACTTACGTTTTATATTTATAGATATTTACCAATCTTAGTGAAGGAAAGTTTAAGCTTAAGTCCTCAGATTCGAGGTTAAGAGCTTAATTGACAATACTTATGTTTTTTATTTTTTATTTTTAAAAGTGAAATCAAGGATGAAGATTTTCTCGAACAGAATAGCGAGAACATCTTCATTCTGCATGCAACACGCAAACCCTAGGTGAGATTTTATCAACTTAATTGGCCGATATTACAAAAGCATCGAATGACAAATAAATGAAAAGTTTTAAGTGAGGAGGGCAAATATCAATTTTGATGAGAATGCTAAAGAACCAGAGCCATAAAGCTGATAGGCATACATCACAACTTCCTTTGTTGGAAGAGTAAACAATACATATTAGCAGAGAAGAAAAGTGGAACATACACAAACAGAAACTTCTAAACCATAGGATTGTATTTTCTCCCAAAAAATTAACAGGACTGGTAATGCCAAAAACAACAAACAGTTTCTCATTTCCTGTATTTTAAACAAGTACAAAAGCGATACATATACACCCCCTTCTTAGGACCACCAACCCCCCAAAAAAAAAAAAGAAAAAGAAAAAGAAAGAGATAGAAGTAAAAGTTGAATAATCACAATATGAAACACACAGTAACCAAATGAAAGAATTTGACCTGCGTGCTGCCTTAAGAACTACCATATGTGATCATTACAAGAGGCAGCAGCAGTTACGAAAAAGAAAAAGACTAGAACAAAATCGAAATCACTCTCAGGCGGCATCACAATCAATACCGAATCTAACCAAGTACAAGGTTCATCAAAGGGAAAATATCGAGATGCTAAGATGGAAACCAAGGCATTGCGTACCAATAAAAACCACAATTACCCAACAAATAAGTTTCTGATCGAAATGAATGAAGAACTGTAAGTTAGGATGCAAAAGGAGCAGAAAAACGCACTCAATCTAGCAAATTCAACTTCAAAATAGATCAAACTTCTTTTTCTGCATGTCTTGCTTCCACTTCGGCAGTTTATAGAAGGCTTCCTTTGTAATCCCAAATACAGTCTGGAACTCCTCTTCTGAAAGATAGGCCTGACAGGGGGTGGAAAAAGAAAAAAATGGAGAAAAAGTTTAATTACCAAGATGAAAATGATTTAAGTGGGGTGAGAAAATTTGCAATAGGACCAACCTCTCTTCGCTTGAAATCAATTCCGGTAACCGGATTTTCAGATTTAGCCTTCAGTTGATCATAACTAAAAGTACTTCGACTACTTTCACCATCATTCTCATCCTGCACTGATTCTTGCTTTGGTTCCGAGTCCTCATTATTTTCAGATACAGGTGCAACTTCATCAGCCTCTTTGACTTCCACCCCATCCAGAGAACCCTCTGTTTCAGAAAAGGCAGTTTCACTCTTTGCTTCAGCTGAAAGCATGCAAATGGGTCAGGGTCCATAATTTCAGATTCAAGAGAACAAATATGTTATACTTAAGATATAACAGATTTTTATGCCTTAATGTTACGAAAAAAGATTACTCCGGTGCTAGAGACAGGTAACCAGTGAAAAAATAACTCAAAAATAAGTAGCAGCAGCGTCCACTTAAAAAACAAGAAAAGGGAACATGGAATAGATGGCCAAAAAAAAAGTAGTTGACAAGTTAATTTCAGGTGACGTAGCAAAATCGAGGACTTCTGCATGAAAGTAAAGGGAAAAGGAAAACCCACCAATGATTTTGACAGGAAGAAGGAAAGACAAAACAGAAAACATGCAAAGATATTTCATCATGAAGGATTCACAACTACTTATAAAAATAGCAAAAAGAAAATCACATCACTCACATTTTCTCATGGCAGGCATCATCTCATGTAGGGAATAAGACGTAAATGGTCCTTACCAGGGGGACTAGATTCTGAGGGTGGACTTCGGGTTGGAGAGTCATCAGGTGATTTCTTTTTCTTTTCAGCTGTAAGAACTTGTGACAGAGCAGCAACTGCTGCAGCTCTTTGTGAGCCTTGACTGGGACCAGAAGACCTGGGAGCAGAACCTTTGTTTCCTGAGGATGAACCAAATGCAGATGTTAAAGCAGCTAAAGCTTCAGCCCTTTGCCTTGGTCCTCCTTGACCCGAACCATTGGATTTATCCTGGCCCTGGTGATAGTGCATGCGCTAAATTAGTTTCGCCGACAGATACAAAAACCTCTACCAACACCAAGTACCGGGAAAATAGAGAAAATGCATGTACAAATAATTATGACAATACTAACATTCATAATAGAGGCATATAACCAAATAAGCATGCTATAAGTAACTTGGAAGTTGGATCCGTTGTCATGTGATCAGCAAAAAATTTAAGGGAGGTCATGCTCCCAAAGATGTTGCAGTTAACTATACAAACCAAGAAAGATATTTTTCCCCCAAAAAAAAGGGGGGTGGGGGGGAGGTAAAAAGAAAAAGAAAATCAAATCTGTGTGAAATTCTGTAAATTTTCTTGGTGTGATGAAATGCAGCTTCTTGGTTGCAATAAGTCACCAAGGGCACAAAGAGAATCAACAGAGGGGCTGAAGCGGTGTACAAGAGTAAACCGAGTGAAAAAATTATCTGAAAAGCTACCATGACTTCTCAGACTTCATTGATCAAGACATGATAATAGCATACCCCAAGAATAAGAAAAATTGCATGAGTCACTTAGTTACCGTGGGTGATTTTCCAGACGATGGATTGAATGCAGAATTTAAAGCAGCTAAAGCTGAAGCCCTTTGTGTTGGTCCCCCTTGATTCCCGTTGGACTTGTCCTGACTCAGCAAGGAAATTGAGTATCAGCTATGTTAATGGCCGGAAAACCTAAATTTGGTAATTTGTAGATGTCCTTGTAATTAATAGGTGCTTAACCAATCACAAGAAACCTAGTTACCATTATCATCACGATCAAGAATAGATCCAAAATTGTCTAATCATGTGGCTAAGCAGTTTTTAACATATTTTTGAGTGAATCATGATCCTGCTAATTAATTTGTACTGGAACCCCACGACAAGACTTTGGACAGGAAAAAGCTTAAATTGTCAGAATTTTCTGTTCTCTTATTTTATAACTGGTTCTCCCACCATATTCTTCCTAGTAAACATGCTTTCTTGGTTTACATATAAACAGAATGCTCACCTCCACAGTATTCCCAAGCCCAAAGAATATTGAAACCTTCTTTTGGAAAGAGTTTCCTTGAATCTGCATTTCAACGAAACATGTGGAAGGGACGATGTGAAAAAAAAAAGAAAAAAGAAAAAAGAAGAAAACATAAATAATCACATGCGGTAAACATGAAAAGGAGCGAGACTTGGCCACAATTCATTACTGGTAAAAGAAAAACTAGATAAGAAGCCTTGTCTTATTGCTTTGACACTAACAGCCAATTATTTGCCTTTTTCTTCTTTTGGGGGTGGGGGGAAAGGAACTAATACAGTATTTCCATCTGTTTACCCAAACCATATACTTTTATTGTTAGCTAACATTAGTAAAAGAAGAAGGGCTTTGACACTAACAGCCAATTATTTGCCTTTTTCTTCTTTTGGGGGTGGGGGGAAAGGAACTAATACAGTATTTCCATCTGTTTACCCAAACCATATACTTTTATTGTTAGCTAACTTTAGTAAAAGAAGATGGTCTCCTAAACATTATAATTTAGGATTGGCACTGAACCAATAGTGAGCAAACTTGTAACTCTTTATATGAATACCAGATTACACTTCTGCAAATATGTGATTGTATATATTGATGCTCCATGTCTACATATGGACTAAAACGACTTGCATACATATCTATCTATAAGACTCTACACTATCCAGATACATATAGATGATTGATGTGCTCCAATAGTGAGCAAACTGCTAATACATAGTAATTTTTACTTTTCATAAGACAGTAAGAACACTGAATTTCATGCATGATGATAGCATGTTCCCCTAGCAAGTTAACATCACCATTGCAAGATATGATATTCCCCTTCATTACAAACAAAAATTATTGGCCATAAAAACTAAAAATTAATGATAAACCAAGAAATAGAATGTTGCTATTTTAGCACATACAGTGGCTTTGGCAGGATCCCAAGAAAAGTACGTTGTGAAGAAGCAAGGTTCATTTCCTTCAGTAACTTTGTATAGTGGCACATTAGGAGACAATCCCTCCAGAGATGCAGCCAACTCTATGTATTTCTGCAAACATATTATCCATTTATGAAGTAGTTCATAACGGAGAACACATGAAAAAACTTCAGATGAATATGCAGTACCTCGCCAATTTCAAAAGCACTTTGCTTTTCTTTAGCATCTACACATTGACCAACCCAGACAAATACTTCAGCATGAGTGTCAAGTATCAAAATATCCTCTGTTAACAAATCATCTTGAGCAAAGTTGTATACTTCCTCCACCTGCCAATAACACAAATTTAATTATAAGCCACATATGCCCATGTTGAGTCAAAACGTAACGAAACTTAAGCTGTCTTTGAATTCTAGAACTCACCTGAAACTTTCCTGGGTGATCCATATGGCAAGAAGAATGATGAGAAAAGGATTGTTAGAACAAGTAATCAGCTTTATCAACAACTTAATAAACTGAGATATCAGTTTGTGTCATTAACTCGAGCAAGAAGAACGATGATAAAGATTTTGTCTGTGTCACTGTATTGAACAGGAATCACTACCTTTATTGAATGAGAATGTGAACAAGTGGGGATCTCTGACTATCTCTGTAGCAGCCTTTTTACTGGTGAAATTTTGTTTCCCTCCAAGAGCAAACCAGAAGGCTGAGCTCTCAGTTCCTTCTTTAGCATGTTTTAAAGCAACTCCTGGCTGAATTAGTAGGAATACAGAATTAAATAGATATAACAGCAGTATAGGAAACTCTAGAAACTTACATTTGAGATAACCTCAGGAAGGAGGACCTAACATTATAAAAAAGCTAACTTAATGTATGAGTCTGATCAAAGAGATGTCCGCTCAATTCTTATACCTGTCGTGCTATACTTCTGCTAAACCAATACAATGCTAGTTGTCATATAAGGGTTGAAAATAGTTAAAATATGGTCTACAGAATACAGATTTTTATCCTTCCTCCTTCTGAGAAAACATTTGTTTAGTTCAGGGAAAAAAGAAGTATGTTTGTTAAGCAAATATGGTTGTGTTGGCCGTCAATGATAAAGCATCTTCTATAACTTAACTTCATGGACATCAAATACTAACAGCCAGGAAAACATAACATTTGGCAAGAAGAAGACCTTCAAAAACTCTGCAACTTTTGCAGCCAACTGTTGCTGTTCAAATGTGCATTGGTTTCCATGCCAAGTGAAAACTGAAGAGCCAGATTGTAGAAGGAAGCATTCAGCAGAGTTCAGTGATGTTGCTACCTAAACAAGAATGAAGATATGTTAACTGGTGTCCCAAAAACATGTAAAAGGCTCAATTGGACAAGTTATAGCTACATCCAGGACATAGATGAAAATATCCACAGATTTTGCAAAACTAGTGAATAGTAGGCATCATGAACTTGTTATCAAATCAAGATTCAGGAGCAAGGCTCTCGTTTCCTCTTCTGTTCTCTAGGTCAATTTGACCTCCTATATGCTTAAACTTTGTAAACTACACATATGCAAGTGATTTTGTGTGTGTGGATCAGAAAGAGAGAAGGAAGCTGTACTGTAGGTAGGAGGTAATCCAAAAAGTACGAGCGAGGATTGGCTCCTGTAACACAATCCACTATTGATTAAAAGGTCACGGGCAATTGTTTCTTAACCAAAAACCAAAAAAAAAAAAAAAAAAAAAAAGAGAGATAAGAAGAAGATATAGGTCACGTGAAATAAAAAAAAGGTGAAAAAGACAACTATCTGGTAGTAAAAGGTCATAGCACTCATTTCAGTAAAGGACTAAAGCCAAATAAAGGTTTAAGGGGAAGTTGCTTGTCACCACCAACCTGAGGTCAACAATCTCTCTAGACATGGAAAAGTCAGAAAGTCCTAAGAGAATATTAGACTAGATCATCACAAGTAAGGGTAGCCACATCAGGAAAACTCTATACGAAAAAAGACATACCGCGTCAACTTGCACAGCTTTATTGTTATGAATGGAAGTTCCAGATATCCTAATTAGGGCAACACTATCTGCTGTGTAAGTTTCATCTGTCAAACCTTTGTCTGCAACAAATTTTTTATAACCAGAGCTCAAGCCACCCTGAAGGAAAAGTTAAAAAAGGAAAAAGAAAAACACATATTAATCCCAAATTCAACAAAAAAAGAAAAAAGAAAAAAAAAAAAGAAAACTGCTCTTTTCTTTTTTTTTTTTTTCCCTTCGCTAGGAAAAGTAAAAGAAATATGCATCTTAGTTCGGTTTTAATAATTGAACCCTTATACTAAAAATGAGTTATTAAGAAAATTTTAAGCAGAATACCTTCAGGACCACCATAGGCTGGAAAAGAGCAATAAACTGAGGCGGCTCTTTATCTTGAAATATGCGACCCTGCAATAATCGCTGTTACATGCAACTCTTAAAATCACATATCCCAACTTGACCATGGACAATAGATACCTGAACAGGTCTCCCCTTCAGTGAGTTGGACATGGTATTTGCCAACCGAGAAGCCATCTTTTGATCCTCCTGCATTGGGTAAACATATAGAGATCATTTATTGAATTGCTACCTACAGACACACAAAAGCTTTGACCAACCATAGGTGACCAAGAACATAAGACCTTCTAGACAAAGATGAGAACTGTACTCTTTCAAGCTACTATCTTATCACAAACAGATTGAAGTTATCTATTGCAATTGAGTTTCCAATATGGTAAACAGAAATGAAATCCCTGCCTGCACAATGTTTTGACTGAACATTGTTTCATATGACCAGGAAAGAAAAGGTAAAAGAAAAGAAAGGATGAGTGGAATGTGAAAAGCTAATGAATGGATGTGTAATTACGCACTATAACATTGGGGGTTTCCACTTAACTAGCTCAACACACAACTCAAAAATACCGAAAAACAAATCCTAACCAAATTTAATTTAGGAAATAAAAAACCAACAATTAGAAAATTGATTTCCAAACTACATACTTCAAATTCTTTTAAAAAAAGGCCTTAGGTACCCATTTTTATGCGAATGGTCTTTGCTGCTTCATAAATATCACCATAAACCAGGTTTATAATGCATGCGTTCACAAGGATAAAGTATAATACCGTTGATTCCGACTCTTCTAACAATCTTATACTCATAATGGAAATGAGAGTATTTAAATTACCTCAATGCTATCCTTTCCAAACCAACAGCACAAAAAGTAGTCCTCTTTTCTATCACCTGAGTGATAGGTGTAAAGAATGATGTAGCAATCTCCGCTATAAAATTTACCAACGTCTTCTTTGGGCAATGGAGTTTTGGCACTGCCATTGATCCGCCACACCTTGCAAATTTAAGATTTTTCAAAAGACATTGATATTAGCAGCCTTATTGTTCTGAGAAATCTTCTCAAGTGGATGTCTGAAAAGTATCAACTAATACCTCTATCTTTCCACCTCCTTCAAGCAAAGGTGGGACTTCCTCATTTACCGGGGCACTTTTTGTCATGCCCTTGACACCAACACCTTGTTGCTTCAGCAAGGCTAGTAGAAGGAAAGAGAACCATCAATAAAGCTAGACATAACAAATCTGGTCTATAAAACTGATGAATGTGATATTACCTGCCACTTTTCCTCTTCCTTCCTCCGCACCAGGAGCTGCAGATCCTGATGGCCAAGACTCAAAGTTGGACTTGAATGCATGTGTCTCATAACCTTGAATAAGCCTGGTTATACGTGTTGATTTTGGCCTATTTTGACTTGCAACAAATTCCTGGTGACACAACTGTGGGTTAAAATCCGTATTTTGTTCAACATGAAGAAACAGAGGCTACATTACCACCTCAGCTGTTTGGATTGCAGCTTTTCTCTCCTCTAGCTGGGTAACTCGACCGATCCAGACAAATATCTCAGCACCGCAGTCCAGTACATAACATTTGTTGTTTTCCAAACTGGATTTTGACAGTTCACCTTCTACAATCTTCACTTCACCATCAATTATGCTACAAAATCAGTTCCAACAAATTAGGATATCACATTAGTTATCTTACACATTGGAAGGCATTAGCATGTGGATTTATAGTCGCATGACTTCTGAGCATATATTACTGCACAAAAAGAACATACAAGAACTTGATATAAAGGTTGGTGTTCCACACATTCTGAAGTTATAATCAGTAAATCCAACGTGCCTTAAAAAGATAATGTGTTTATTACCTATCTTATGCACTATGAAGACAATTAGTACGATTAATATCTTAATAACAAGTTTGAGGAAAAATAAAAAGGATCAATCTCGTTTTAATTCATAAATCACTGTTCATTAATGTATCTACAGGCGAGAACACACGCAATTATTCTGTCTGATTGTGAAAGAGTAAATCGCCAATGAGATGTATGAAGGATTCTATAAACTGCCTTGGACAGAACATAAATAACAATAATAATAAAATAAAAGTAGAACTGAAAAGTGGCCAGTGTCGTACTGGTAAGTGGTAATCATTGTGATTAAATCACCAAACCATATATGCAAAGGCAATGCAAACTCTCGAAAATATAAATCCAAAATGACAGTTTGTGAAGCGGAGTTTAATGAACTCACATACCAAAAGTTTGATTACTAATAACATAGCAAAAGTTGGACAAACTAATACAAACGTTAATACGAACACTTGTTTTGGCATGAAAGCAGACACATGACTCCAGGTAACATTTGCTTCCTTGCTCATATTCTTGTTAGTTTAACTATGTATATCATCTTCAAAGAACTCTAGAACATAATTCATATCAAAACACTGAATCACCTTCCTCAAGAAAATATTTTCGATAAGAAATGTGAAAATAAGAGAAAAAACAATTTTTCAAAGAAAGAGAAGAAAAAGTGGCATCACAGGTATAAAATATCTTTCATTCTCTTAATAAAAAATGCAATGTTCTGTCAACCAATACAAGCTAATCTTCTCCTTATGTGAGAGAGAGAGAGAGAGAGAGAGAGAGAGATTACCTATAAAGTTTAGCAGGAGTAGCCTCTGGAATAACATCATCTTCAGTGACAACCTTCTTGCCAATTGGAGCAAACCCACCAAAGAGGACCCAGAACTCACCTGAATCCGATTCTGTATCCAACTTCCCATCATCTAGCAAGGTAAACACATATTACATACAAGAAGTAATGTATGAAAAGTCACACCGTAAGAATATGAATATAATCTAAGGTCATGACAGGAAAATGATATTTTGATGAGACTAAAAAACAACTACTAACATGACCAGTACATAAGCTATCACCATTATGTATATAAACATACGTGAATATATACTCACCAACAATGGCAACATTGCATGTCCCCTCATGATACTTTTCCTTCAAAAACTGAATTACTTCCAGAGCCTTGGCCCTCTCCTGGATATTGGAATTTGCACCATTGAACTGATAAATCTTGTTCTGGGTGTCCAAGATGAATACATCATCATGATTCAGTGAAGAACGTGCAAAGGGAACCTGCACCAAAAAAATTGCAGAGTCAAATTCTGTGAACTCTAGCAGATTTACTTGAAAGAATCTCAATTTGATTTACAAATCTCATGGGTTACAGGCTCAAACCTGTTTCATCCTGACTACTCGTTTTCCTCTGCAGATGTACAACCGTGTTTCAAATTCTTCCTCCTCAGGTTTTTTAAATCCAGATGCAACACCTCCCTCCAAAGGTATAATACAAGGTTTGAAGTATGATAGAAATTTGTCAGATTCATGGCCTTGAATTTCTCTATGTTGCACTGCACGTCCACCAAGGGCTGCATCAAGTTCAACAGTCTTGATAGCTGCAGTTCCAGCTTCATCCTACAATAGAAGTTACATAATCATGTCTATGAAGTCACACATCAAGTAAAACCTTAGCTTTTTATTTACTTTTTTTTTTTAGAGTTGCGTTCAAATTTCAATTGATATTTGCAAAAACTTGAGAATGTAAAGCACACCTGACTTGTATCTTTTCCAATCCAGAAGTGTATGTCATATAGATAAGCACCCCCCTTGCCTTGCGTTGTCTGAGAGGGGAAAAAAAAAAGTGTCAGATAAGTGAAACTTGTTCAATATATATTTTTACATCAGTGTTCACCACGTCCTCTTTCTCAAGGAAAAACTTGTTTTACAGGGCAGGGCCTCATACATATATCTGATGGAGCATTCTAAAGGTTGTGTAACATAATCTCACGTTTATTATTTACACAGTTTCTATTGCTTTGTGAGTCCAAAACTCTCCTTAAACCTCTAAGTTTAGACCCCAAAAATGAATCAGTAGCAGTTACAACCTATGCTCCAAAATAATACGGGAGAATAATAATTATTCAAGAATATGCATCATTGCTAGAGACATGCAAAACGTATTCTTCAAAAATAACTTGTAACCACAAAATTTAAGTTTTTATTGCATTCTCTTGTGAATGTAAGGTCAAATGAAATACCTAATCGATATATGTGTACATGTCTGCGTGCATATGTGATGTATATATACACATATAAGCTCACAAATAATAAAATCTATAAAAGGGAACATGGCGTACAACAATAAATACAACTTACAAACCTGTAATACGATGTAAGAATCCCCACTGTAGAATTTTCCATAGTCAGTCTTTGGTAGAGGAACTGGCTGAAAATTCTCAATCCGCCAAATCTCAGTCCCTCTAAAAAGATATTAAGTTTAACATGAACAAATACCAAATTTTGAAAGAAACCACTTGACTTATGACAAAAAGAAACAGAACACACAGTCAACTGAAGGCAAGTAATAATGCTTAGTTCTTTTCGGACAGTGATGAAAGACAATTAAACAAAGTTTGCTCCTCTCTCATCTTAAAAAAAAAAAAAAAAAAACATTAAAGAAGAAAGTTTCACATATTCATTTCTTAAGCCACTTTTCATGTTAAAGGATACACTCTTTGACCCGCCCCTTGAAATGCGGGATCTAAAACTTTTGCGGAGCTAGACATTGCTTGAAATGCTTTGTTTAATCTTCTAGCAAAGAAAGAGAAAAGATCCTTTTAGTTGCTCGTGCTATGCTTTGCAGAAATTCCACAATAGATCGCTGCAAGAAACAACAAGGGTATCATTACACAAATGTCACGAAAAACCAACGATCGGAATTGCTTAAAATGAAAACCAGCACATACATTTTATATGAAAAATAAGATTTACGAAATTCCAGAAAGCATTCACTTATTTTCTTTAAAAATAATAAAAAAATAATAAAAAAATAAAAAAGAACACAACAACAACAACAAAAACAGAAACAAACACACATATACACACACACATACATTGACACACACGAAGAAATCTCATCAGATATCCTTTAAAATTTTAATCTCTATAGAGTAGCAGAAACTAGAAGTTGGTTTATTCTAATAATAACTTTAATGTGTTTAAATTTCCTACATTCATCATTATCTTATTCACCATAAATGGTTTTGTATAAAGGAAAATATTTGTTAATAGAACCTATCCACGCTAGAATCATGTATTAGCAAGTATAGGAACATGTTTCATGCAAAAGCATGGAGGTATACTGCATGCACTGTGTTTGGAATCTTGTCAATATATTTTAAACAAAGTGACACAATCTCATTTGCATGTTAACTGAATCAGAATCTATTTTTGTAAGTTATTAAATTTTCTATCATGTTGGATTTAAACATCATCAAAAATGCCTTTCCCTTAGTTATTAAATTTTCTATCATGTTGGACTTAAACATCATCAAAAATGCCTTTCCCTTCTTTTTTCCCCAGCACATATTTGTTGAATCCCATATCCAAATTATTACTTCTTTCTGATTTCTCTCCACATATCTTAAAATCCATCGCATGCTCTAATGAAAAACCATACTGTTCTTCTGTTAGTATTTGACTATTTTCCCAGTCAAACCTCTTAAATGTTAGACTTTGATGGCTGCTTTCCTCGATGACTTTCTAGTCACAGAGATATATCAGTTAACAAACCTCAACTCTAGTCCCTTTGACTTCCCAACATAATCCCAAAACTTTTCCGTCTTCTTTTCCATTTTTTTTCTTTCTCACATGAGCATGTGAATGTAAACTTTGCATGAAAAGCTAATCCCATGATATCCTAGAGAATATTTCTGATTGTAATTTTCTCTCTTTCTATACAAACACAGCTAGATACCAGGTTGCCTCTAAAATTTCCTGTAAACTGATCCAGAAGCACTTCTGTTCTTTACTTCTCGAAATTATTTGAGTTATCACTAGGTCATTCACCATTCTTCATATGTCTGAGCATTAAAAACTTATGATGATTCTTCCAAAGAGTCGACAAGTCGTGAACTCGATGATCCCCGCAAATAAATAATCAACAGTCTTGAAGAGAAGTCTCCTTCAGCGTCTGTGTCACTGTTGGAATTCAAATTTCTGTGTGAAAACATGCCATGAACAAATGCCATCTGTTTGCTCCACTAACCAACTTGCAAACAAAGAAATTCATATGCTTTGTCACAATACATCCCTCCGTTACAAATTTATATGATGCATAAAACATAAGTAATCACAAACACAATAGAATCTCAATCACCATCCTTACTCTGTAGTAACAATGAGAACCTCCGCGTGCAGGCATGTTTTCACTAACTCCACACCACCTTCCAACGGGTTTGTTAGTAAACCCAAACCTATATCCAATACTTTTATAGGTAACAAAATCCATCAAGCCATATCCCACAAGTAGCCTTAGCTCCTATCGGAATACTACCACCTAACCAAAATGTGAACCTTCAAACTTTGCAACTGAGAAACACTAAAGAGAAATATCCTCAATAGTGGTTGCTCCAAATCATAGCATTCACAAAAAACCAACTCAAAACAGTGAAGTGATTCAGGTCTATCAGGTCCCAATGAGTGTAAAGTAATCCATGAAAAAAAAAATTCTTGACTGGGGTACAGCCAACTAAATTAGAATTCCAATCTACACAGAGTTTTTTTTTCCCCCTTCCTTTTTTTAATGGTGTTTCTGCATTGATCAGACAAATGCCTTTCACAGCATGTAAAACAGCAGTGAGGATCAAAAGGCCCAGAAAGAAGGACAACCCAGATAAGGTTTCATTCTAAACACACACAAAAATCATAAAACGTAGCTTATCTTTTAGATCTCCCCAGTTGTTTTGTTCAATCACTTACACTTAAACACAATCAATTAAACGATTCAAAACGAGACAAAAAAGGAAAAAACAACGAAAAGGCAAGATCACAAAACAAGCAAAAAAACAGAAAACAAAAGTACACACACGATCAAAAAAAAAAAAAAAAAAGAACAAGCCGTCATAAACAGACAAAAACCAAAATCCAAAATCAGATCAAAACATCCAAACATATTGGAAACCATAAACCAAAACCGATAATAGCCGAAACTCATTTCAATTATCACAATCTAACGACGACCCAGATTACCAAAAAAAAAAAAAACGATAAAATCCCATGTCACCATAAACGATCAGCTCAAAAACTAGAACAATTGAGAAAACAAAGGATCTGCTCACGAATTAATCCAGGAATTTCGATCAATCAAGCTGATCAGACCGATTTGATCGATGTGAGCGAGAATTCACGTACCTGAAATAGATCTCTCTCTGCGTGTGATGATGATGATGATGAGAGAGAGAGAGAGAGAGAGAGATAAGAAATGGGTATGGGAAGGAGAAGGGTGGAGAGAGAGAGAGAGAGAGCTGGCAATAAAGAAAGAAAGGGGAAGATACTACTTGGAAAGAAAGTGAATTATTGCAGTCTGTGTGTTGTGTTGGGTTTCTCTCTCTAGCTTTTTGAGCCTTTTGAGATTTGTAATTGGGAGAGAGAAACTTTCAGAGGGAAATAAAGAGAAGAAGAAGAAGAAGAAGATAGAGAGAAAAAGAGAGAGAAAGGGTATATATGAATGAATGAAATGAATTATGATGAAGAAGAGAGAGAGAGAGAGAGAGAGAGAGAGAGAGAGAAACAGAGTCAGTTATTTAAGGCAAAGGCCAAAGATCCGGTGACGGGGGCACCGGCCATGTTGGCAATTTCTCTTTGCTTATTTGGATTCTCTTTCCTTTTTTTCTTTTCTATTTTTGATATAAAAATAATATTTCTTAATAATTCCTTTTTTAAGAAAAATTATGAAATAAGATTAATTTATTTTGCTATATGGAAATTTGTTTGATTAGATTATTTTTTCTTCTTTGATTTGATTTTT
>JXTC01000124.1:342866-355999 GCA_002914845.1 Trema orientale
ACCTACTGGTATAATTTGTCCCCAAGTGGATAGTATTAGCTTATTTGCCTCACACCCACTATTTCGGGTACTTGGCTTTGAGTTTAATTTTCAAACCTTGCCAACATGCAAAATTTTATTTTTCATTTTTTCCCCCTCTTTTCTCATGAAATTCTTATAAGAAAGGATTTTTTTGTGACCTTTTTTTTTTGGTTTAATTTGACATTAGGTATATTGACATGTACGTATAGGGATGGCAATATGACCCATGGTTACGGGTATCCGTGGTTATCCGATCTAAACGGGGATGAGAAAACCGCTCAAGCGGGAAAAATAACCGGGCCGGAGAATAACCGCACCGTTAATATGCGGGTATGGTGCGGGGAGGGTATTAGCATAATCCGCACCGTACCCATCCCGATATATATATTTTCATAGAAAAATTATTATATATATAAATATATATTTAATTTTACACTATTTATATTATTATATCTTTGGTAAAATAATGATTTTGGAGAGTTATATGTACTTATATATTTAAAATTTAGAGTTTAAAAATTATTAGTATATTGTTGTGTTTAATATTTTGTTGATTATGAAAAAGATTTAGTATTTTCATCTTAATTTTTTAATATTTTAATATTATCAATGGGTAATGGGTAACCACGATTTTCCCCGTTATCCATTGGTTAATACCCGCACCGTCCCTGCATCCAAAAGAATGGTTAATGAGACGGGTATGGTATTGTGATTGGCTTTCATGGATGGGGATGGTAATTGAAAAACCGTCTCCGATCCACCTCATTGCCATTCTTATGTACGTATTAATGTACGTATTGTAATGAAGGGGCTGATGTAATAGAATTTAGAAACAATATTATTGGCATATCCCATGTCAATGGATTTTTAGAAATTTATAGGAAAAATTGAATGCATTAAGGAAAATAATAACTACATCCACTCTTTAAATTTTCTGAAAATCTTAATTATGTGAAGAAATTTTTTTGGAAAATTAGGTGAAATACACATCTTTAATAGTAAGATTTAGAAAATACATCCATCTTAATAGTTTTTAGATAAAATAAAGCCTTTTTAAAAAACAGAGGTATAAAAAGGCTTATATATATACCTTTAAGTTGAAAGTACTAGATATGGGTGTCGAGAGCTAGACAAGTTATCTAAGAACTTGACAAGGAAATAAAAATTTATTTAAGTATTCAGCACCAGACAGAGTATCAAGAGTGTTAGACATGATATTGAGTCGCGCTAGACAGTATGTCGAGCAATACTAGAGAAGGTGTATGGCAACTCGAAAGGAAAAATATGCATGTAAATATATATATATATATATATGTGACTTTTGTACCAAAAAATGGTGTCGAGAGTGATAAACAGGGTGTCGAGAGGCACTATAAAAGATGTCTAACAACTCAACCTCTCATGTCTAGCTGAAATGTGGATCCTTGATGAGATAAGTGTTTAGGGTATTTTTGTACTTAAAATAATTTAAAACTTAAAAAATATAATCGTCAAAATATTATTAAGAGGAATGTATTTTGTAAAATACACTATGACAAATGTGTATTTTACATATAACTCAAAAATTTCAAATCATCCAACAACTATAAATTAGTGTGGCATTTTGCTTGGTGTTTTAAATAGTATTGGCAATTATAAGTCTATAGCTACAGTAATAGACTCTTTTCTTTTGTATCTAAATTTGTTTTAAAATTTTAGTTGGCCGATAATAGCATCCATTTCGTTTATATGGGAATTTGTTCCAGTAGCATGCTCAAGTGTGTGAGTACTAATTATGTGTCATCAACAAATCATACAGCTTTCAGCTTTTTATTAGAACACAATTATTTAATATATGTATACAAAAATAAATACAAAGTTTTTTTTATTTCTTTAATGGAACGAAAGGTTTCCCGCATTTTTCTACTTTCCTACTGTAACTCGAATCCAAGACTATAATCCTAAATAATAAGTGTTCATATACTATTGAGCCAATCCACTTCATAAAAAATACAAAGTTAAATTCCCTTTTAACCTCCTCAAACAACTTTGCAAAAACTTTTTTACATTAAACAAAGCAAATTTTTGTCCATGGATCGTAACTATCCTTATTACATACACTAGAAAACCTTTAAAGGAAAAATAAAACAAAATCACAGAAAAACAACATCAATATTAACCATGTAGGTGAGGTTGAGTATCTAGTTGGTGAAAGATGAACACTAACTATATCTTGTAGAATTATAGTTCTATATATCCATGGACGGAGATGCTAAGCAAGAATTAGTTTTTGATGACCATTATATTATGTGATATGATTGTGTGAGATTATTTATGTAAACTTATACTGTTTGAAATTTGAAAAGATAATACAATGTTGATTACCAAGTTGGGGCTAAAACAAATATTGTTCTACTGTATTTCCCTTAATTTATATTCTTAAAATTCTGACAATTTTTTTTTTTTTTGAAGGTAGTGAAGCTTAAGTTATGTCTATACATGAAGACCAACTTGGTTAGGTGAAGCAAATCTAGAGGTAGTTATTTTATTTTAGCGAAATTATCACTAAAATACCATCTATTTTAAAAGTGTGAAAAAAACCTTGTGTTTTTGGGAACTGAAAATAACTACACTTGATTTAAATTATTATCATATCATTTGCTTCATTTGACTAGTTAAAGGTTTCAAAAATAAAAAATAGTAAAATTAACATTTTATCCCCTATTATAAAATTTCAAGGCATACACCACACTCGAAAATGAAGGAATTGAGCACATATGATCTAAAACCTCCCTTTTTTTCAGAAAAAAAAAGTCTAAAATTTTTAGAATTTTTGTCACTTTTGTCATTTTCGAATAATTATATTCCTCTCCGCGTTTGTACTAGATGACTTCATAATGGCTTGCAATACCCAGAAAAGAGGAAAAAAAAATTCTAAAAATATACATTCTCAACCACAAATGACCTCTTTTCTTCTTTTTGGTTTTGTATATTGTAACTATGGACGGGAGGAAGTTTTAGACTTTTTTAAAACATAAAAGATATTTGAAGTGAAAGAAAGTAGAATATGTTATAATTAGAATAGACCATTCAAAAATACCTCCTAGACTCCATTCTCATTTTAAGACACAAAAATTTCATAACAATAGTTGATATGACTGATGGACTATTCGAATGGAAAAACTGAATTGTTGAAAAAAAACACTCATTCTAATAGACCATTTGAATAGAAAAACTAGAATTGTTGAAACAAACACATATTCCAATGGGTTTTCTATTTGAATAGAATAGAATAGAATGGTTGAACTAAACAAACCCAAGATATTTTAGTGATAATTTTCCTAAATAGAATGTACTTATTCTGAATTTCAAAAAACACAACCATTGGATGAGTGTATTTAAATGGAAATTATGAAATAAGTTATAATTAGAATGGGAGATATTTGAAGTAAAATAAAATAGAATGGGTTGTAATTAGAATGAGAGACATTAGAATGAACTATTCAAAAATACTTCTTAGGCTCCATTCTCATTCCAATATACAAAAAACGCATTCCAATGGTTGATGTGACTGATAGACCATTTGAATAGAAAAAATGAATCGTTGAAATAAATATCTATTTCAAATGATCATTTGAATAGAAAAGCTAGAATTGTTGAAACAAATACTCATTCCAATAAGTTTTTCATTTGAATGGAATGAAATAGGTGAAACAAAGAGGCTCAAAAAATTTTTTCACACTTTTTTAAAACTAATGGTATTTTAGCAATAATTTTCCTTTATTTGCCACTCGAAGTGATATCTTATTTATTCTCCCGATCTATATGTTGGAAAATGGTACGAAGATATGTCATTTTGAGGCTTACTTTTGAGTAGAACCCACTTCGTGTTAATGAAAGATTTCGGTTAATTTGTGTTCTTCTTTATAAGGACATTGAAATCATATATTTAAACATTCAAAATAGTCCGGATGAATGATCCAAAGTACACCTATTGAATTGTAAATTAAAAAAAAATTTGCAAGTATCTCACAAGGATAGAAAAGAATAGTTCTTAGTGCATAAAGCCTAGACTTGCTTCTCTTTCTTTACTTGACACACAAAAAATAGAAGGCTTTAGAATTTGATAACTTTCTGTTTTTCTTTTTTTTTTATATGAAAATTAAAAAAAATTCTAAGTACTAATTTCTTCATGATTTGAGCAGGAAATATCTCGATAAAACAAGATTTATGGTGCAAAAAAATAATTCCAAATTTTAGAGTTAACAATAAAAAAAATCCTAAAATTTGGCCTTTGCAATTTAAACTCCGCAAAAAAAGGCCTTCAAATTCTAAACCCTTTCTCCGTATTTTGCCCAACTATTTGGAAATAGGAATAATCTGAATCTAGATTCGCAATTTTATAGAAATAAATTTATCAAAATATAGATAAAGAGAGCATATTTTTTTAAAATTTTAAAATATGAAGGCATTTTTTACAGAAATTAAAACACAGGATTTAAAATACACGCAGAAAAAACTTAAAGAGTTTTTAATGCACCTAAAATTTATAACGTACTGAAATGAATATTAAATGGGACCAAGCAAACTTTATTTGGATAATAATCAAAAAAATTTAGAAGAAAAAAAAAGTCAAGGGTATTTTGGCATAAAAATAAAATAAAATAAATTGTTGCAGTTAATTTCGTTTGAGGGTCTTGGTTCAGTCCAATCAAATTTCAAGTCCTTTAAAATAGATGCAATAAAGAGACCATGGTCTCCCACTTCAACGGCATAAATATTTATCGTCGTACAGAAATTTTCTCACTCTGTTCTCATTTAAATAGAGTGTGTGATAACCACAAAATTTATTTTAAGAATGGGCTTTGAGCCTGTCCTATATTTATTTTATTTATTATCCAGTAACTGAAAAAATATGTTTATTTATTGTCAAAAGATAGAATAACAGTCCCCTTCTTTTATTTGGTTATATTCAGAGGGAAAATTATTAATATCAATCTACTCATATAACGAAATAAAGTATTGCATGAACATTAAGGCTATGTTGCATGAACATTAAGGCTATCTTTGGTAGGAAAGAAAAGGGAGAGGAAGGAAAAGTTTTGAAAGAAAAATAGAGGGAAATAAAATTTGGATTGTTTGATAAAAGGGAAGAGAAAAACAGAGGGGAAAAAATAATAAGGCCCGCTCAAAAGTGGAGAGAAAATAAGAAAGAAATTTTTTTTATTAATATTATAAAGTGAATTTACTGAAGTAACCTTGTATACTAATTTTAAATTTTAATAAAGTAGGTAAAATAATCATTTTAACATAATTAATTTTCTTTCCTATTTACTTACCAAACAACAATAGAGAAATAACACTTTTCTTTCCGTTCTATACATATTTTATCCTTCCTAATTTTTTCTTCTTATTTTCTTTCTTCTCTACCAAATATAGTCTAAAAGATATTTTATATATATATATATACTTTTTTAAAGAAACAGAAACTTATTTGTGAAAACTACCATTAGCCTACATAGTCTAAAGGGTATTATATATATACTTTTTTAAAGAAACAGAAACTTATTTGTGAAAACTGTCATGTAGTACATGCGTAGGGTAAATGGCATTTTCGTAATTTTAAATGAAAAATTTGTAATACACGACAATTTGGTTTTACTTTTCCAAAAAAAGAAGAACAATTTTTTTTTTCATTTTATTTTACAATGGAAAAATTAAATATTCTACCAAAAGCATAAAAACCGCTTAATTGAAATAGTGAGAAATAACGCGTAGCATGATCTCACATGTTCCAACCTCTGAGTCTTCCATGCATTTGATTGGGTGAAGCGGTACACCTTATCTATTTGAGTAATTATAACAAATGGTCGTTTTCTCACGGGGGCATTATCAATAATTTTGAACATCTGTTAAAGCATACGAGAAAAAAAGTGAAAATCTACATACCACTTATAAAATTGTGATTTTCGTTTGATGAAAATTTCGAAATTTCAAAATTATTTCCAATTCACCTATAGTAAAAAAATTTTGACAAGTTCAGAAAGTCAAAGTTGAAAAAATCAAAAATAAAAGAAATGGCACGGTCATGTCAAAACGGATCAGCACTAATAGGTCAGTATGAGCACGACACAATTACGAAGTGGCATGACATGACTCGATCACTAACCGTGCCCGGCACGACAAGACATGATTATTAAACGTACCCGGACGAGCATGACAAGCACGATTAACAGGCACGACAACCACAATTAATAATAATAATCATTTGTAAAAAAAAAAAAAAAAGTCCTTTTTTTTTAGCAAATAAATCTGTTGTTATAAAATATATGAAGTTTACAATAACAGATCATATAAAAAGAGAAAATTCCTCCAATAAAAGCTAAATTTCCAAGCCTATGACTATCCTAGTCAATCCAAAATCTTACGCATGATCACGACGCTAGGAAAAAAAAGAAAAATAGCCAAATGCATCCAATAACAAAACAAACACTATCAATACATCTGATTTTAGAAATTAGAGATTTTAGGAGAAAAGCGGCGCCAAATCTCATGTTTTAACATAGCTCATATATCTGCCATGGATATCAAACTTTATTATAAGTAGTAGCACCCAACTGACTCCATTGCAATATGCTCTTCATTACTTCATATTTTAGGTCAATTTACCCCTTTTTTTTTTCAAAAAACACTAAAGAAACAAATAAACTATTAAGTAAAATAAAATAATAGGCAATATAACTACAATAATATGGAGAGTTAAATTAAGGACCTACCCTTTTAGAGGATGTGAGATTTCTTTAGCATAGTTTTTAATTAAAAAATGTGAAAAAAATACAATAAATAAAAAAATAAACATTTGTTAATAAAAACACCTAAATTCAATAAGTTTGAGTAAAGAGTTCCATGCAGAATTAAGGCCCATGGGCTAAAACACACTTTAATCCACTTGCAATATAAAAAGCTCATAAAAATAAACTCGAGAAAAAAACAAAATTAAGAAATAAACATATAATTTAGGTGGTTTCTAATTTAGTTGGGTCGTACTTAAATTTAAATATTAGTTCTCATTTCTCATATATACTTGTAAATTGTAATATTTCAATTTGGACCTATTTTTATATAAAAGCTCATTTTAATTTCATCTTTCTTATATTACATAACAATAACAACTAATATTTTTAGAATTACTTAGAGATAATACATGAATGAATAACATTGAAACAACTAAATTGGGAGGTAAAGAACAATGGGCACGATAATAATTAGAGTTCAAAAACAAGTTATATTAGGCACCATAACGAACACGATTATATACGAAAAAAACATAATATCGATAACGAACACAATTATGTACGGAAAAAAAAAAACATAATATCTAAAAATAGCACAATTAGGTAGAAAAAATAAAACAAGTATGATTAGGTACCAAAAAATATATATAATATAATATAAAAAAGGATATGATTAGGTATAAAAAAAATAATATCGAAAACGGACACGATTAAGTATGAAAAGAAAAATATCGAAAATAGCCACGATCAGGCACGATAACAGATATGACAAAAGATAATATCGAAAATAGGCACAATAACAGGCACGAGCACAAAATAGGCACGTTATGGGTTGAGCATGATACGACATGATTACTAATCGTGCCTGGGTTGGCACAGCATCAGATACAAATAGGCTGAGGCTAAATGTGCCTGGGTTAGCACAACACAACTCAGTTATTGTCACTAGATGCGGGGAAGATTATGGACTATATTCGACTAGGATTGAGATTGTTTGACTATGGCTGAACTATGGCTCAATCGCACTTGAAAATCGATCAGATTAGCCTGGAGATGTGGCAATAAAAGTTCGACCACAGTCAAAATTTTTCTACCCTAGTTGAGTGAAGGCACTATCAAGATCAGGACCGTCGGTAGTGGTGGGGTGCTACAATGGTGGTGACAGAAATAATTTGGGAGATGTTGGAGAAGAATGTATTTTAGGGTTATTCAGGAATAAGGTATCTAAATGATTTTAAACGTGTGACATGACAATGAATGTTGGTTTTAAAAATATTTATGCATGAGTCTTTTTAAAAATATTTATGCATGAGTCCTTCTTTCATCATGAGATGCTTAGTGGACCCTCTAAGTGTAAATTTATCTTTTTGTATTGTATACATAAATATATATATATATATATACTAAATACGAGGGGTAGGATGTAGTCTCGCTCAGGGACTAGTCCTGTAATATGATTTAGCAGAACACATTTATCCAATGCTATATAGGATAAATTTGTTCAAAATTAACTAAATCATATAATGGGACTAGTCCCTGAACGGAACTGTATCCAAAACTCTAAATATGATATCTATATATTGAAATTTAGCTCAAAAAAATATTTATATATCAACCATTTTGCTATAAAATTAAATGAATAGACTTTCACAAAAAGAAAATAAATAAATAAAGCTGACATTTTATTTTATAAGGCCCATAATTCAATTATTTTTGCTAAGAAGCCCTATCTTCTTCACTAGCTCACTTGGGAAACTTGAAAATTTTCTGGAGGAGCGTATAGACCCTAAAACTCCTCCATACATCAATAAGTAATATGTCAATAAATTAAAAATAAGAGGAATACTAGCTGCACTTTTTTTTTATACTATCTTTTGTACTTTCTGAGTCTTAGTGTCTAACATGTAAATTCCACCATGATTTTTTGTATTATTAAATATTAAACTGAATAGTTGAATACACGTGTTAAACAGTGAAACTAGAGAGTAGAAAAAAGAGTGAGAGAGTATATTTACTATTTAGCACTGCTCTAAAAACAAAATCATATCCGCGGATGATAATTATCATAGTTTTTTTGTTCTTTGTTTTTCGTTTTTCTATTTTTTTTAAACACTTGGAAGAATAAATAAAGAATGATCCACTTGTTAAGCTGTTATGGACTATGGAGTCAAACTTCATCCATACAAGTATCATGTTAGTTGAACACGTCTAAGATTTATTTTTGGAGATTTATTTTTGGATCAATTGCAACATTATTCATAACTTTAGTATTCTGCATTTAGGTCTCTGACATTAAATAGTGGCTTTTTAATCACAAGATTTCAAATTTGTTGCATCCATATCTCTCTTTGCCAATTCCGTCAAAATTTTAAGTTAATTCACGTGTGTTGCTAAAGACACTAAATGTTAACGGCCAACAATGCAATAAGTTTTTCAAAGGAAGAAACTCTCTAGGGATGTCAATGGGGCAAAGTGGGGCCGGTTTTTCATTTACTATCCTTGTCCACACCACTACTTTATTATTCTATTCTCACACCATTCACCTTTTAATTTGTTGCAAGGTGGTTTCGAGAAATCTTCATTAGGAAACAGTTTTTCTATCAGTGTATCGGGATTCTCATTCAGAATGGTCATCTTGAGTCTAATTGGGGGGGAAAAAAAAAAAACCTACATTCGCCTAAATCTTGTAAAAGTATAAATACATCACAAAAAATCTAAATTGAAATTAAGTCCATTAAAAACTCTAACTTGAGCTCAAATTCATTGCAATTAGATTTTAATAAAAGAAACATAAATAAAATAATGAGAGATCATGTGAGAGGATAAAGGAAATCGTAATAAGTGAAGATGGGATACTATAAACACTATCTTGTATTAGAATATAATTATATATATAATTAGATTCTTTTATGTTTTCAAATTCTAACTGAGTTAATGGTATATAAGAATGAATAAATAAATTAGGTTATATGTTCACTGCAGGGGTAGAGTACTTAATCCTAAGCCTGATCTGTCTCCATTAAATATTAAATAAAAAATCTCCATTATGTGCCCCGCACTGTTTATATTGGTAAAAATCTTGTATACTACTCCATTTGGTGAAATTAGCATCCTTGATTTTTTTTTCTCTTTTGAAACTACAGTCCTAGTTGATATAGGGTTAATTAATTAGGGAGTAGACAGTTCTCTGTCATGACTTTTGTTTCCATAAGGTAGATTTTTTTAATTATATATACTTATATTTAAATTTTAAAAGGTTATTTTAGTAAATTCAATGGTTAAAATTAATGTTTAACTCAAAGATAGTATAAATTAGTAACAATTTTTAAAATGTGAATGATAATATCGATAAAGTCTAACTACAAGGTATAAATTGAATGAATAGTCAAAATGAAACTTATACAAATATAATTGTAACATATACAAATATAATTAACTTAATATAAAATGAAAATAAGAGTTGTATTATATAGAGCCTAATTATATTGATACAAATTGCTAAAATATAAGAGTGACAGATATGCAGATTTACTATTACTATATATATTAGTAGAGGTCAGGATAGAGCCACCAATTTCGTCTAGTGGGAGCTAGAAGTACACTTTTATTTATTTGTTGAGACTATTCTTTAATTTTTCTATTTTTGAGTGGAAGCTCTACGTATAATATGAGCTAAAGCATTATAAATAAATATATATATATATATGGATGCCATTCCAACAGGTTTTTTTTTTTTTTACTTATGTGTAGGTACTTTTTTTTAGCCATTGGATCATCATCTAATAGTGATCTATGGCTATAATGAAGTGCATGAAAAGACGTGCAATATTAATGCTATTTCTCTTTCTTACTTTTTACTATAAAAAAATATGTATGATAAATTTTTATTGGCCAAATTGATACCTATGCATATGTAAAGAAAAAAAATACCTACTGGATTGGTGTCCTATATATATATAAAAAAATTGCCTTTCAAAAGGAAATATAAAATTAAGTAGGATCTTAAGCCCCCACTAAGCTGTAAGTGACTCCGTGCCTGAGTATAGAAATGTTTGGACTTTTTACACATATATTTCTGTTGTCCTCCTTTTCTTAGTACATAAAAGACATTAAAGGGTTTGTTTGGGTAGAGAGAGATATAATAAAGTTAACTCACAATTTTAAAAGACATGAAGTGTGAGTTTTTCTTATAATTATTCATTTTCATCGCATGAGACCCTACAACAATAGAAAGATTGCGAAATTCTCATATTAAGAGTGAATCATTATGAATATTGTAAATGCTTGTTTTCTTTTTTTTTTTTTATTGCTCTTAGTAGTAAAAGATTTGGGTATTTAATCCATAAAAGTAGAGATGTCAATGTGGGTCGGGCCACATTATGAAGAAAAAACACAGTTTTGGCCTGATCTGATCCATATTTAGTCATTTTATATATAATTTTAAATATATTTCTTAACTAAATTTAAAAAAATCTTAATTAAATATTTTCATTTATATGTTTTTAATGTTATTTATTTACTTATTTTTGTTTATTTTCAATTTATTCAAAATTTAAAAAAATATAAATGAGTTTTAGGCCATATTTGATATTTTAAACTATAGAACAACAATGAAACTGGGCCCATATTATGGCTCATATTCGGCCTGTATATGCACGGTTTACTTAGGCACGGCCCGCTTAATCCTGCATAAAATGTGGGATGAGCTTGTGGGCGTACCATACCCTTTAATAAGAATATTGTCTAGTTCGGGCCTGCCTATATTTTAGGTAGGATTTTTAGGTAAGTCTGGTCCGGTATAAAATACGTATAGGCTTATCAAATGTAGGTCGGTTTGGTCTAGCCCGATCTGACACACTTTACATCTCTACATAAAAGTGCTCTCAAACGTCAATAATTACGTAAAAAAAAATCTCTAATCTCTATTTATCGAATATTTCCAAATATATAATGACTGTCCTAAACAAAAGAAAGACATATATAAATAATGACTAATGCTAACGTAGGTAGCTACAACACAAGTTGCAATTGTGTATCCACTACAAAAATTTATCATGCATGCATTTCCCTTAGAACTTAATCCCAAAAAAGGAGGAGGTTTGGGCGGGGTTGGAATTCAAATAACAGATGTTCAAATGCTAGTTAAGTTCATTTTTGGCTATCATCCAAATTAAAGTCAACCGTTACTAGCAACTCAAAGACAAAAGTAATACCATTATATGGTTATAAGCTTAATTTGATTAGTAGTCACGTATATCTCTAATATTCAAGTTTATAATTCAAATCGCATCACTTTGTTAAAAGAAGTACTTAGCACCACATTGTGATTACAACTAATAAGCTCTGGAAATTTTTTACTAGATTGGGTTATTATGGTTTTGATATAAGTCTCTATAAAATGGATATATAAAAACGTCCCTGAGAACTATATTTTGTTTTTGTTATAGAAAGTCTTCAATTTAACTACCAATCAGATCGAATCTTATGTGTCGTTTAGTTTGAGGGAAACAATAGGTGAAACCCCGTTAATGAATAGTATATTTTTACTTATATATGGATGTTAAAACTCTCATTCTGGAACCTAAAAATTAAATTGATCAAAAAATAAATGAGAAATTTATGTAAGTTATCACTATCTTGAATTTGATTAAGTAGATGTCTATTTTTTAAAATTTTATAACTAAATATCCATGTATATATATTTTTACACTTAGTAAATATATTTATCTACCAATTTCAGTTACTGTACTGAAATGTACTGGGTATATAATTCTTTTTACTTGGTATATAAAATTTTACACTTGATATATAAATATATATACCGGACATTTTACTAATAACATTTGACAAAGAGATATTTATTTAAATTGACCTTAAAATTTGGTCATATTTACATAAGGCCCAAAATAAATTTAATTAGTTCATCAACTTTTGGAATTTGTTTACTAGGTTCAGCCTCTCTTTCAAACATGCATGACAAGCATATATATTGGAAAATGAAAAAGGGAGTTGTGCTATGGTGGGGCACCAACAACTTCAGAGAATATGCAACAAACATTATACTAAAAAGAATAATTTTCTTCTTAAGAAATGAAAATGGTCTAATCTAGGAGTATTCAAAAATTGTGCAATCTAATCCAATCTTTACAAATTAATTCAGTCTAATCTACAAAGTGCGGATATTATACTCATACGGATTAGATTGGATTGAGTTTCTAAAATCCACACTTCTGCATATCATGATTAATATTTTCTAAAATACAAAGCTCAAATTTGTGCTAAAAGTATATAATTCAAAATAAAAAACCAAGACAGACCCCAGTAATAAAGGCTTATTAA
>JXTC01000124.1:358081-382074 GCA_002914845.1 Trema orientale
ATTTTTGGTCCACATCCATGTGAGAGGTTCCAATTAAGAAAATTTTAATACGATCAAGGACGAGTTTACAACACACATTTGCCACCATAACACAGCTTATGGGCCCTCATTTACCACTAATGGACAGGCCTCAGCCGCCCACCGTGTGAGGACATCCCAAAGGGCCCCAATACAGATTGTCCACACAGACCAAGTATTTTTGTTTCTGCCCAAAAATACAGTCTTGATTTTGGAATTATTACATACTTGAAGTTGGAGAATCTTGTAGTACGAAAGAATTTCTAGTAAGTTGTTGAACATTTAGGGGCCGTTTGGTACAAGGTAATCTCAGTTTTCAGACTAATAGGAATGCTGAAGATGGTGATATGATTGTCTGATATCCAGAATAACTGTGTTTGGTTGCACACAGTAATCTTGTCTATGATTCCTGGGATGTTAGATAACTGTGTTTGGTTGTGCATAGGAATGTGCTTAAATTAAAATTAAAAGATAATTAAAAAATTAAATTACTTATAAAATAATAAAATTTGTTAGTATGAAATAAAATAATTTGCTATGGTTCCTAGGATGTTGTATTTTTTTTTTTAATTTCGTTTTCTAAGGTGGGTTTTAGATGGGGGGTCATTTGAAATCCCTATATTTTGGTAACTTTCAGATGACTCCCACTTAAGAGGATTTGATTCCCGAGGTGATTACTTTACCGGGTGTTAAAATGGTACCAAACATGGGGATGTATTGAAATACCCATTCCCACCTAAAGATTACCCCATACCAAACGGCCCCTTAGATTTGCATGTTGTTTGACTATAATTTGACGAGCACTACTAATAAGTGTTATTTATTACATAAATCATCCTGAAGTTTTAAGATAGAGATATTGTAAAAAAATATCCTGAAGTTTGGGTGTTCTGCAATTTAAACTTTGAAGTTTGAACTCTGTAAAATAATACCCTGAGATTAAGAATTTATGAAAATTAATACACTGGACAGATTTTTTGACCAATTTTAGGAACGAAAAAATAATAATATCCTCCATTAAAGCTACATTAATCCATATTATTCATCTTAATTTTGAGGATATTATTGTATTTTATCAGTTAAAATTATTCAAAAAGTCAACGTAGTATTAATTTTTAGAAATTCTTAATCTCAGAGTATTATTTTGCAGAGTCCAAACTTCAGGATTTAAATTGCAGAACACCCAAACTTCAGGGTATGTTTTTGCAGTTATCCCTTTAAGATATTATTTTACATTGCTCGTGAAAATTAACGTATTTAGTATAAGATTCAAATCTTATTCTGCAAATCTAGAAACTGTTAAGACAATTTCCAATCTTTAGAATAGTATCCGAATCCTATACCAAACACACCCTTGTAATGTAATTTTACGTTCTCAATTAAGTGGACATTTCAAGAATTAAACTAGGACATTGTCTAGTGTAAATAAGAAAGCTATTTGGTAACACTTGTTTTTTGGTTTTACTTTCAAAAATGAAATAAAAGGTAAAAATGTTATCGAGATGTTGTTCAATAATATCTTTGCTATGATTTGAAGTTCTGAAGTTAATAATATTACCGAACAAGTACTTAATCAGTTTTACCGTGAAGATTAGTCGTTTCTCCCTAGTACTTGTGTCGATCAATTGCATGTACACCCTTGATTTTGGTTCTCTAAGTACAAATTATGGTGCTTATAATTTATATAAAAACCTTTAGAAAACAATGTTGAAACCTAGCTGCTTTTGCACTTATTTAATTGTTTATATTATCAGCCGTCAAGTACATACGATGAAAATTTTTTAGACAATTTATCATAAATGAGGGTGGAAAAAGGACGGTTTGGCCGGTGGACACATGAAAAAAACTGAAAACGACATCATAACAATTTCTTATAAGATAGTCTTTGTTATGATGTTTTGAGTGATTAGGCTATGGATGTCGTATGAGAGCAGTAGATGCCAACCCATTTTTGGTGGGTGGTAAAGTGGAGAAGGCCCCATAACGCAGGCTTTATAATAAGGTCATCCATGCCTTACTTTACTGTGATACACGAATAAAAAAGAAAGAAAGAAAGAAAGAAAGAAAGATTGTGCAGAGGATGAGAAAGAAACAATAACAGAAAAAATAGGGTGAAAAAGAAAACAAAAAAGGCTGAAAGCCACCTCACTTGTTTGATATTTCATTCTATGGAAAATGATGTATCATATTATGGTGGGTCATAGGAGAGGCCCTCGTTTTTGATAATTTCATCCTATAAAATATATCTCTGTTTCCATTCTTACTCACCCTTTTCAGAATGGGATATTCGCTCGAAAATAATTTTCCTTCTTTTTTTTTTTGCCTTTCTTTTTCTTTTTTTTTTTTTTTGTTGGGGGGTCCAACATTGGGATGTCCTTTGACAACTTTACTATGTGAGACTTATAGAATTCACCTCGTGGATCAGTCACTTTCTTAAACAAGAATCTAGGTTGAATTGATTCTTCGGGGGAAAAAAAAAACAATAATAATAAATTGGGTTTTGATTCAAGTTTTGCTAAGAAGTGAATGTCATTTTCTTTGATGGAACCTTCTTTAATAGTTACAGAACATGATTCAAATAATGTAGTGCTATGGATAACTAGTAGTAGTTTTACAACTCAAGAAATTTCAAGACTACCCCTTCGCTTACTTGATCAGATTATCAAGAAAGCGAAAAAGCGAAAAACTTTATTGAGAAGGCTCATTGCATGCTATACTAGCTAGTTGCTACTAGCACACTTTATCTTGTGGCAAAAGGCTTTATTTCTTTTTTGACTGGTGCAAATGTTCAATACTAAGAGAACAAATGTCTATATCTCTCCCATTCTGAATAGACTCTTTCTTTTACTATTTCTATTTTTTTTTTTCACATACTTGAAAATATTGGAGTATTCAAAGCAAAGCAACAACGGGAAGTAAAAAAGGGCATATAAGTGAAGTGAATGTCCTCGTACGGACACCTCTGTGGTAATATCACTGCCTCCTTATGACATGCCACGGTTCAGATATTGGTAAAAGCCATGAAAATAGAAAAAGAACACAAGTGAATATACTGTTCACTAATTTGACTTCTTGTCCTCCATCCTTATGGGGTTATGCTCAACGTTTTAACGTCCAATAAGATACGTGAAACTCATGTGTATCTCATTCTAATTTGATCGTTAAATTTTTCGTCCTAGTTTTGCTCAATCATATTTGTCTATTCTTCATCATTGATCAAGATTCAACAATATTAACAAAATGGGATCCAGATGTACCCAGACCCATGATAGCATAGGTACACCAAAAAAGCCAGACCTTACAGCTCAAACAAGCAGGTTGAAACATCATAGATGACAAATAATGTTGATTTTTCCAACTTCTGTTCCGTTGGGCTCAACGACTACAAGGCCTAAGCAACAGTTTTATCTGTTCTGACACTTCTGAGACAATAACCAGTTCATAAACATTACTCCAAAATCATGCGTGTGACATAAAAATAAGAAAAATAACTACTAAATCCTGTGTCATAATCCAATGCACGCCAACACAGCATTCTTGAAAACTATATAGTAGAAATAGTGAGTTCTTGAATTACTTAATCATGCAAATTAGTCTTTATATTTATCAATTTTATAGCTTGAATTATCACTTGAGACATTGTACTCCAACTTTTCAGAGGACAAAGTACGTGCTTTTATTACACAGAGCCCCCACAACAAAGAAAAGCTATCTGAATTGACAGTAGAGAGACATGTTTGTTGCCTAGTTCTTCTCAACTTCTATAAATGGAAAACCAAACCAGGTACTAAATGACTACTTCTCTTGTTAGCCATTGACAATTCAGACCATTCCAACCACAAACTTGACAATCCCATTTAAGATAGCTGCTCATATATACATATACATGTGCATTCACATCAACATGAACACGGGATGAGATAGGACATCTTCCATATTAGCTCTAAGTCAAAAATTAATGAACTATTCTTTCTTAACGTTTGTCTTGGAAATATCTTTTTTGGACCAAAATACACTCAACATGTTAAAAACTCATGGAAAATGTATCAAAATCACTGGGGGATTTTTGGTCTTTAATAAGTCCACAAAAGAGAGTTTTCAGATGGGAAGATATGTTTCAGCACAATACCTAGGAAAATGACCCCTTGATTGAGCAAGTGACATTTTAAGCTTTAATCCCAAAAGTTAACAAATAAACATATTATGAAGTAGAGGAGTGCAACTCTCTTTCTCTGTTTCTCACATTTTCTATATTTTCTATTTTAGTGCTTAACATAGATCTAACAAACGATAGTGGAATCCATGTATCGTGAAATTAGAAATTGAAATAAGTTATTCGACATTCATAAACATTAAACATCTAAAGTATTAAATAATTAGCTTCACTTCCACGATACAATACTACCCAATTTTACCCAAAATCCACACAAAATTGTTCCAACCTTTTCCCGTCAGTAAGAAAGAAGGAAAAAAAAATAATTAAAAATCAGTGACTTGCCAGTTTGATTCTTAACAACTCTCACTCTCATCCCTCCGCTTTAACAACTCTCACTCTCATCCCTCCGCTTCTGTTCCTTGTCTTTCTTCAACAGCTTGGGCCTGGGCTTCATGGGCTTGAGATAACCAGCCTGTAACCTCACCATTTCCTTCAAAACCCCAATCAGCTTTCCCTCAATCTCAGGCCCATTGGGCTCAAGAACCCTCAGAGTCCTAGCCACGGCCTCCATGGTACTCACACACCCACCAAACGGCTCCTTCCTCAGAATCAACTCCGAGTCGTAGATACTCCCACCACTCACACCCTCATCGCAATCCAAGCAGACCCTTTTCGCGAAATTACCCAAAAACCCCTCACTGGCCCTGACCATCTCCTTGGCGTGCTTCCACGTCGCGTCGAAGACGATTAGGACCAAAGGGGCGTGTTTGGACCAAAGGGGTTCGTCACCGAGCTGGGATAAGTTGACGGCGGGTGACGCCGGGGTTGACGGGAAGAGGTAGATGGCGGGAGGTGATTGGTCAAGGAGAGGAGAGAGGCCCTGACGGAGGCGGCGGCCGGTTATGGCCGTGGAGTTGGCTAAGCACCTGGTGAGGATTGGGGTTGTGGAGAGCTTGTGTTGGGCCTCGTGTGGGTGGTGGAGGATTATGACTTGGGTCGTGGTTGGGATGGGCTGGGCCGGGAGTGTGTGACAGAGGCAGACTGGGCTGGGCCTTGCGCAGTTGGGGCATATGGGCCGGCGAGGAGGTGCAGAGGTTGAGGTGGAGAACGAAAAGCCGAGGTGGTTGAGGCCCTCCGGCTCCATCTGCGGCGCGGTGGAGTGAGATTTGGACCCTTTGGGAGTTGGCAGTAGGGACTCTTTTGTTATTTGTTGGTTTAAACGACGATGCGTTTTTGGAGGGAAATGACTGGTGTCCGGTTATAATTCATGTCGTTTATTCCTTGCGTCATGGTGATCTAATTGCAAATTTGCAACGAACTTGGATTTTGGGAAACTTTTCTCTTGAAATAAAACATGACATGTTACGGATATTTTTTTGATTAATAATTGGTATTATTTATTTATTTGAATTAGTTGTAGATTTGTTAGTATTTATCCTATTTTCGCTCTTAGCGGCAGATATTTTATTGTACTTATTAATTTAGTTTATTTATTATATTATTTAGGAGATATCCTAAGAAATAGGAATAGTGGAGTAAACCATTTGTACGTAATTATTTGTATTTAAGCTCAAGGATTAATGAGAAAGGGACATGCAGAATATTATTTGCAAACATATTGTTTGTTTTGGGAGGTTTGGGTTCCTCAAAAACCCAATTTTGGAGGTCAAGGCTCTCTCGAATGAGCCTACTATCGTCTTTAATTCCATTTTATATTCGTGTTCGTAATATGACATCAAAACTATAAAACGCTAATAGGGAGAGAAAGAGAAGGAAAAAAAAAACGCGAATTAAAAAGCAAATGCGGTAAGAAAGTAAAATGGTAAATCGGTAAAAATAAAAAATAAAGATTGAGGATGAACTTTATTGGTGTTAATTGTATACTTTTAGACGATGAAAGAAGAACTCATATTCTCCCTCACGCAGATCTAAATTTTGCGGTATCCTTGAAATTTACTAACCCTTTGGTAGACTCAATTGGGTGTATGTCTATTGCTAGTGATGCGAATTTCTATTGAAAGTTTCTGAATTTGGTAACAAAAGTCCATATAATTTACTAAAATTAACACCAAATTCATTTTTTTATAGTAAAACTTCATGAGTTAGAGAATATAATTCCATCATTCTGCTCATAATAAAAGCTTTACATTTTATGAAATTAAATGGGATAACCGGTATTTTGTTTTTATCTTAGAATTTTCATTTATTTATTTTTATCTAGAAACTATAAGGTGCTTACAAGAAGAAATAAAACTTTACGGGTTTTCAATGGTTTCTGTTGCATACTAACAAACGTCGTCCACCCTTTAAATCGTAGTCTTCAGTTGATCCCTGACTAGCGCCAGTGATCGCTACTCTTCCACTAACTCAAGCAATATTTTTTTGCTTTTTTTCACACTATATTAATTATCCATAAAGTATTTTTTTTAATAATTTGTGGTTGTGATTTGTATACGTAATTGGTCCATTTGGAGGCCCAAATTAAAGGGTGAGATTGGACTCTTTTGTCCATTCCTATTTTTAGGCCTAAGAAGGGATTACACAAATGAGTCTGCCCCCTTTCGGTATTCTTATTATGGGACTAAATTATCTCGTCTAGAGGTTGGGTTAATTTAGTCCTAGCCCAGGCACACTTCCTTTTTATTTTTTATTTTTTTTCTTTCTTTCTTTCTTTAATAAGTTTTTTTAATTAATATAAATATTAATTAAATTCTAATTTTTATTTTTTAACTAAAAAATATATTTTAGTTTTATATACATATTTTTCATAAATAAATTAAAATCATATTATTTTATATAATCATCATTTGAATTTATCTATTCTATTTTTAGAAATATTTATTTATTTATAAATAAAATATAATTAGAACTATATTAAGAAAAGTTATTATATTCACTTTGTTTTAGTCATGTATTGCACCAAATACAGTTTAATACTAAATAGCACTATCCAATCCAATCCAATCTAATTCTATTTAATAGTCTAATCCAGTCCAATTTAATCCGTGCCAAACGAGCCCAAAATGTGTACTTTATTAAATACATGATTTATTTTTAAACATATAAAGTTTATGGTTTTCTATGAGATTTTATATTTTAGGAATAAACATATATGTATAATATATATGAAAAGTGATACTAAATTGTAAGAAAAATGAGTACAATATTTAAAATACCAATTATACCTTTCGCCTGTCAAAACTATGTTTTCTAAGATTAGGAGTTTTGCTTGAAACAAATAAGTTCAGAGTTATACTTATGTGGACTTTAGAAGGTTTTTGTATTATTATAATTAAAAATTTACTTAAAAAAATGTTGGTGACCGTAGTTGTTACCCTTTTTCTTTTTTTTTGGTTGTAATTGTTATTTGAGCTACAAAAGAAACACAGACCATTCGGTCGCATTGGCTCACAAACAAAGTAACCGAAGGTATATAAAAATAAAAAAAAATAAAAAAAAATAAAAAAAAAGTAACCGAAGGTGACGACGCGTCGTTTTTACAGGCGAAAACCCGGAAACATCGGACAAATAGCCTGTCGTTTACATGTGCCAAAACAAAAACAAACGACTTCGAAATTCGAATTGGTCAAGCGACGGCGTCGTTTTGTTGCTTCTTAACTTAAAGTCTCCTAGAGCCGTATCGTACAGTCATTTTTTTTTTTTTTTAAAAGAGAAGAAGAAAAATAGAGAAGGGGAAGAGTATAATTGAAGCGTTTGGGTTTTTGTTCTGTACTTTGATTAGGGACAGGAGAAGATGACGACGACCTCAAATTTGGAAACAAGCGCTTCCTTATTCATTTCTCAGTACCACCACACACCCTTTTACTGGTATCATCAATACTTTTTTTTTTTTTTGTGGGTATTTACAAATTCATACTAGATAAACGATATATGTCGTTTCTGATGATGGGTATTGCTCTAAATGTCAGAAAAAATGAGATGGGCAATTTTATTTTAGTTGATTTTAAATTTATTTTTGGGTTAAGGGTGAAAACTATATTGTATCCCAAGTATTAATGTTAACGATTGTTGATTAAAGCTATGGGATTGGATTTAATCAGACTAAGCTTGTGCTTGCTGCCCTTTCTTATTATTTTTTATGTTTGTTTTATAAATTTTTGTAGTGAGGAGAATGTATACTTGCTTTGCAAGAAATTATTTGAAAATGGGATAGCAGATGCAGAAGGTTCTGATCTTTTTGTCGTTTTTATTTCCAACGACAAGAAACAGGTTTGTAATTGATTAAATATCTTATTTTCTTCTTCTTTAACTTGGTAAGTTGCTGATGCTGTGTCTTTATGAAACAAAAGTAAAGATAAAACAGAAACATAGGGTGCATTTGGTCTAAAATTCGAATTCTATTCTAAAAGTCCATAAACAACTTTCTATATGAAAGTTGGTAGGCTTTCATAAAAGCTGTTTTCGGATTTAAAGAATAGAATTCGAATCCAATACTAAACGCTCCTCTAATTTTCGTTTCATTGTTGCTTTTAAGAATTATAGCATTATTCATGAGTTTCGGGGTCTTTCTTCTTTGTCGAATGTGCATAGAAGAGATGAACAAACACAAACTCTTTTTGATATTTCCTTGTGCTCTTGTCTTGTAAATATATAGTGCGAATTTGGCAGATGGAAGTTTGCCACTGCTTTTCGCATAATCTCTAGGATATAATGAGAGATGTTTCCTTGTATTAATGCAAAGTTGAATTGAATTGAGTAAACAACAGTGTTGATTGTTATGGTTGCTTTAGCTGATTTTTCTTTCTTTTAGTTGTGAAAGTTCTTTATGGTGTCTGGTACAAAACTTGTAAGGTTCCATTATGGCGTCAAAAGGCCAGCAACAGAGCAGATGGAGCTGTTCTATGGGATTATCATGTCATTTGCGTACAGGTAGGATCAAAATTATCTTCACTGTCTTATGATTTTGCTTTATTAAGACCCATAAGGAACATTTCTGGTCATGAAATATGGTTTTCCTTATTATTTATTTACGTATGAGATCTGGGAATTGCATTTGAATTGATAGAGAAAAAGAGGAGGTGGCTTCGTTCCAACAGTTTGGGATTTAGATTCAAGTCTTCCATTTCCTTCTCCTTTAGCATCCTATATCCCAGAAACTATACGGCCATCGTTTTCGCTCTTTTCTGAGTATCAGAGGTATGTTCAGGTCTGCTACGTTTCTTGATGTATAAAAATTACTTCATTTCCATTGAGAGTATGGCCATATTGCTATTATCTATCTTTTTTATAATACTTTCTGGTTATACCATATCAAGCATTGTTCCTTTTGTTGACAAATTGATTTATCACTTTTGGCCAAAGTAAATTCTGACTTAAAGCTAGGCAAACTTTATGTCAAGAAATTGCTTTCCCTTTTATCAGATTTTTCCGGATTGTGCATGCTCCAATATTTCTCCATCACTTCGCATCTGATAGAAGACATATGAAAGATTTTGCTGGAAATTGGTCAGCTGAACCCCCCACTTATGATCCCATTATTGCCAAAGGTAAATCCTAAGGAACAGCTGAATTTTCTTTGTTGAGGGTCAACTAGTAAAAGTTTTTGTTTCTAATATGATGCAAGTTGATTGTACATTATCGTGGTGTATAACTCCTTGGCTCTTGGAGGATGTTCATGTAAATCAGTTGTAGCCAGTTTAGCTAGACTGTAAAACTGGTACTTTCCTATTATAGCTAGTTTTGTTTGTGATATTGCCAACTGTACTGTGAGGAAGCCAATAAGATTTCAAATATTACCAAGTAAAAATTGAAGCAACAGAGAAAGATTTGCCTTCTTAATTGATGCATTTATTTGTTGCTTTTTCTTTTCTTAGTGTTCAAATTGTAGAAAACTATTTCTTTTACTTCTCAGCTTCTTTACTTTTTTCCCGTAAGGAAGGAGAACTTATAGTTAAAAAAGAAATCAAAGGAATCTTCTTATTATTGACTCGGGATTAGGTGTTGTTTCATCTAAAATCTCTGTAGAGAGAATTCTTGAAGTCTGGTTCTTTCAAGACTATGGTATCCAGATGGAAATCCCCATTGAATTGTTAACCTATTAAACTGAAACCAGTTTGAACAACCATAGTAAATTAGTCTTCTTCTCCTTCTCCTAGCTCTTCTGATTCACATGTGTTTTAATGCTAATTAACTTTTGGTTTCTTTATTCACTTGTGCAGATGGAACTGTGCACAACCTAAATGAGTACATGGAAATCCACCTTTCAGATGTGGTGAAAAATGTAGAAGTTGATTCGATCAATGCGGTTTTCTCTGAGAAACTTGGAGTTGTTGTAGGTGAAAATCAGTTGGAGGAATTCTTTTCGCAGATTTCTTGATATATGGCTGAGGCTTATATCAACTGACTTGCATGTTTATGCAATTTCCTTTGTACTAAGTAATGAATTCCGTGCTGTATCATATTTGTTTCTTTAAAAGCTACTGTCGCCTTTGCTAATGTTTCTAAGTAAAAGGATAACTTATGGAATGAACTTCTACTCAGACAACTGTTTTTACCCCCTACTGGATTCGTAAAAGTAACTATCTGAAATTCGGAATAGAAAAATTTGTTGGTTCATTCTTCCAACGAAAATGAACTCTTGTTTTCTCTCCACCAGAGAGGTGGAGAGGGGGTGGCGGCAGGGGGAGAGTAGGGAAGGGGGAGGGGGGGAGGGAGTGAGTGAGTGTACTAATATATAAAATGTGTTACTATTCGAAACACCTTGTAATCTTTAACAAGTTCTGTGTGTCAATATAATTACGAGGACTAAGCACTAGAGCTTGTTTCGAACCAAGCCTTCCCAATTGGTGAATCTCCTTGCCAAATGGCCTGTCATCCCCTGTTGGAACAGGCAGTTAACTTCCTACGCTTAGCGTGTGAGTTATTGTGTTCCTACTGGGGATTAAGTAAAATATGTGGTCTTTGTATCTTAAAAGCTTCGCATTTGTGTTTGTTTTTCTGGTTATTAAAATACTTGACTGCACTCTACTATGCTCACCATTTTCCACCTCAAAGCAGTTGTGTTGAACAATTGTAAATTTTCCTAGAAAATGCAAAGGTCAAGCAATCAAAATGAAGAACGACATAATCTAATGTATGCATCCTAAGGGTGAACTCAAATATAGGAAGTATTGTACATGCCTGGGAAATTAAGGATTCTTTGGCCGCTGAGAAAAATCGGCCTAACGCCTCAACACTTCAAAGCATTCATTCTAGAGTTCGACACGGATTTAGTCTTGTCATTTGGATCAATGACCATGGTACCACCAACTTCCACTTTTAAGAGTTTCATTCTCGAATGAAAAATCTTGGTTTCATGTGTATAAGTGATAAAACTAAGGGATTAAAACATAATACTATATACTTAAAAAACTTTTCATAACCAGATGAAACAAAGAGTTAGACCCCTTGCTTACTTTTTAAAAAGCAATTAAACAAGGCATATGTATCCATGGATAATACACAAAAAACATAATTGCAACATTAATTAGCATATGAGGTCTGCTAACGTACCTTCATTTTGGAATTTAGAAGCGAAACTTGAAAGATAAATCAAGCGTAAATACTAATTTTATAGACCTTTCAATTCGTAAATAGAAAAACAAATGGGTATTTAGATATTTTTATTTGGATTACAATAATATATGTATTGTTGGCCTAAGAGGGCAAACATTTATTTGTTACTCCACACATCACTAAGGAGCTGCCTGCCACGGCTCATTGGGGAGGAGAAGATTAGATGCCTTTGAAAGGCAAAGTACCACATCGACGACTCAGATGAACAACGAGGAGAAGATTAGTATAAAAGATGGGCCGGAAATCAAAACAATTCATACCTNGGGCCAATGGCCCACACGATATTAAATTAATTTTTTGAGGGGAAGGCCCACTCAGTAGCTTGCTACTTGGGTCTTCGGGCGTCGCCCATCCGTTGCACTACCGGATGGGCTGGCGCACCCTACCAAATTTAGTCTAATTTTGTAGCCCAACTTAACTAATGACTAATGGGCTTTTTAAGCTCAACTTAACCAAATCTAGTCCAATTTTGTGGCCCAACTTAACTAATGACTACTGGGCTACTAATGACTAATGGGCTCTTAAGACTCAACTTAATTAGTAACTAATGAATTTATGTGAATGATCAAGTAGATATCTATTTTTTAAATTTTAGTTAAATGTTTTTATGTTTGGTATATAATTTTTACACTTAATATATAAATGTATATACTATATACCGAAAACGGATACACTTAAGTTGGGCCTAAAATTCGATCATTTTGCTATAAGCCAAGTTCTTGGTTTTGTTTGGTCCATCTACTTCTATTCCTTATACCATTGGTTTTTTATACCCTATGATTGGCATTTTAAATTATACCACTTTTAAGAGGAAAAGGACAATTTGTGCTCCAACATTAACTCAGACCAAACCTTCTATAGCTAAGTGACAGCTGTTTTCGACCAAGAGCAACACTGTTTTCGACCAAGAGCAACAACGCGGAGTATGCTGTTTTCGACCAAGAGCAAGAACACGAAGTATGCAAGTGAGACTAAGAGAGCTAAGTGGCAATTGTTTCCGTAAGTAGCGTGGAGTATGCGGGTGAGACTAAGAAAGCTAAGTGGCTGATGTTTCCAAACAAGAGCAACAATGCGGAGTATGCGGGTGAGAGATCGATTGTGGACATCAATGAACGACGATTGACTATGGAAATTGATTTCGGCTGTTTGTCGAATTTAGTCCCGATCTCATAGGTGGTTAGAACTCTAGTGGTATTAAGGTTACCATTGCCACTGGTCTTCATTGATGCCGTCAAAGAAGATGATCGAGAAAGAGGTAGTCGTCGGGATAGGGGGGAGCGTAAAGGGAACCTTCGAGAGAGAGGAATAAGAAAAGAGCAGTGCCATTAATGTGAAGGGTAAAATGGACCTTTTATATTTAAAAATGGTAGAAGACAAACAAAAAAAAGTACTTGCTATTATGAAAGATTAATGGGAAAAAAAACGGTGGTGTGTGACTAATTAATTCAAAATGGGGTTAAATGTGGGTTACCTTTAAAAAAACCTTTGTTCTTACAATAATGGCCATTTTGCAATGCCACAGTAGAAATGTGGTATTTTTGAAAAGCAATTTTAAAATTATGGTGTTTTTAAAATACATGTAAACAAGGTGTTGTAGTTTTAAAAATATATTTGGGCTTTCGGTAATCCAGTATTTTGGAGTTCATCGAAATTCTTGAATACTATAGGTTTCATACATATGGTACCTCTAGATTTTCTTGATAACATAGGTATTCTAGTAGTTTTATACCATGATACTTATGGTAACTTTTTTTTTTTTTTTTTCCAATACAAAAGACCAAATTTCCAAATACCATTGATATCTTGGTGGATACCATGTATCTCCTGTATTATTATTATTATTATTATTATTATTATTATTATTATTATATCTTGGTGGATACCATGTATCTCCTCTATTATTATTATTATTATTATTATTATTATATCTTGGTGGATACCATGTATCTCCTCTTCTATTATTATTATTATTATTATTATTGCAATATGAATGACCAACATATCCACTATAGACACCTCTAGGGTTGTTCTTTTTTCCTGCAACACGAACAACCAAATTTTCAGATACCATAAGTATCTCGGTGGATAACATAGCTATCCTCTAAGGTTTGTTTGTTTTTTTTTCACAATATTAAAAAAAAAATTCCCTGATATCATAGATGCCTTAGTGGATTACCCTCTATTTTTTTTTTCTCAATATGAACGACCAAATTCCAATATATTATAGGCCTTTTGGTGATATCCTACTAGAATACCTATAGTAATGTCTATGACTTTTTTATTATTTATTTTATTTTAGCAGTACAAGTGCCCAAGTTTTAGGATATCATAAGTACCTTGATGGTATCCTACCAAGATATCTATGAAAAAAAAATTTTTATTAGTTTTTGCAATAAAATAGTATATTCTATTCTAATTTCCCTAATAATGTAGGTATTCTAGTAGGATACATAAAGTAACATTTTTTTTAATTTTTGACATTTTTTCAACATTTTATTTTAGGTCTTTTATAGATTTTCTTTCTCAATTTAATGAACTATTTTATTTGTGTAACCATTTTTGGATTTTAACAATTACAAAATTTTAATTGTGCTGCCACTCTTTTTTTTTTTTTTTTTTATAAAAATTTTTACACGACATATCGAGTTTTTAAATAAAATTAATTCTTAAGCATTTCTTTTTTCTTCAACTCCTTTTTCCATTTTCTAGATGCTATGGGTAATCTAATATGATAATTTATTTTTTTTTTTGTAATAAGTAGCGTCTAAAAAATACTATAAGTAACTTCTTACAATAATTCCAGTGGTCTTTTTATTTATAAATAATACAACAAACTACACAGAACTTTTAAATAATATGGTAAAAGTTAATGGACATATATCGTACGTAATAGGGTAGAATACTTTGATATTTTAGATAGATTTCTTTTTTTTCCTATTTTGAGAGACATTCTAGCAGATACTATAGGTCCTCTAATGTGAAATCTTGGTATCTTAGACATGTACTGTTTTTTTTTTTTTTTTTTCGAGAGAATCTTCGATGATTACTTAAACCATATAGGGAAACGCAAGTTCATTTCTAATTTCGAAAATACCATAGATAATCCGGTAGGATATCTATGGTAATATTTTTCAATTTTTTTTAAAGTCTAATACTCCTTCTAATTTTCTAAACACTATTGGTACATTTGTAAGATAATTATGGTAATTTATTTATTTATTTTTAATTTCTATGGTTACCAACATAAGGTTAATGTTTTGTTGCTACAAATTTTATTTATTTTTTTAATTTTGTACTAGAAAGTGTTATTTGTTTTTCCATAATGTTTAAGTGTTAATACAAATTTTAACACTTTAGTCAAAATAAATGGAAATTATTAAGTGTTAATATTTGTATTAACACTTTAGTCAAAATAAATGGAAATTATTATTTTGAAAAAAGAAAAGAGTTCGAAAATTTAAAAATTAAAAAAAATAAAAGGCTAAAAGAGAGGAAAAAAACTTAATGTAAAAATTAAAGAGCAAAAATAATTAAATAAAAGACGTCCATCACTTTTTTTCCCCCTCCACATGTTACTTACGTGCACAACAGCACAAGCAACCGACAAAAAAAAAAAAAAAAGGAAAGAAGATTTTAAGAAAGTGGTATAGACGAGCTAGGAGAAGCTTTTGAAGGTCGGCCTATTTTTAATGCATAGAATAAGCAAATAAAGAATATTATAATTCAGGATTCTTTCGAGGGAACCATGCACCTCCAAACTACGAAAAGTAGCTTTCTTTTTGTGTTGAATAGAGAGATAACTCTTCTGTCTTTATTCATTGAATACTTATACACATAAAAAAGTGCCAACACAATACCAAAAAGTAACGTTTTGCACTAAACCATGTAACAAAAAGGAAGTAGGTACAAAACCCAACCATTATTTCCTAGAGACTAGGCCCATTGAACTTATTCATCATTTGACTAATTCAAACAAAAATAAATAAATAAATAAAGACACGTGTCAACTCTCCCCTCTTAAAACTCAGCCTTCCCCTCGAGGCTAAGATTTGGAAATTGATTCTTGATAAAATCGCTATCCTGCCAGGTGGCATCAGTAGGAGACAGTCCTTGCCAATGAATCAATAACTCGCGTTTTCCATTTTTCACTCTATGATCTAAGATGGCTTGTGGTTCTGGAATCAGTTTCTTTTCAGTAGTCATCACCTCTGGCAGCTGCATTTGTACTACCTCTTCTCCAATCTTCTTTTTTAACAGTAAAACATGAAGCACAGGATACATTCTTGACGATGTAGGTAACTCCAACTTATAGGCCACTTTGCTTATGCGTTGTAGAACTTTAAAAGGCCAATCAAATTTTGCAGAAACCTTCAAGTTCTTCCTCATAATCAGGGACAATTGACAGTATGGTTGCAACTTAAGATATACTATATCACCCACTGAAAATTCTCTTTCTTTGTGCATGGAGTCATATATCTGCTTCATGCTAGCTTTGACTTCTTTAATAGCTCCCCGAGTAACTCGGATTATCCGATCTCTATCCCTAAGCTCTTCTTCTACTGCGGCTACTCTTGCTGCTCCAAGAACAATGATAGTAATGAAGGAGGGGACCGTCTGTAGACTAACTCAAATGGAATGTGCTTAGTAGCTGAGTGCCAACTAGTGTTGTAACAGTATTCTGCCCAAGTGAGCCACCTAGTCCAAAATTTTGGTTGTGAACTAGTAAAGCACCACAAGTACATTTCAAGAGTTCGGTTCACGACTTCCGTCTGGCCATTGGTTTGCAGATGATAACTAGAACTGAAGTTGAAAGTAGTTCCATTAAGTCAAAATAACTCTTGCGAAAATAAGCTTGTGAAAGTGGGGTCTTTGTCACATACGATTGATCGAGGCATCCCATGCAACCTGAATATATAATCAAAGAATATTCTGGCAAGTCCACGTATGGTGTAAGGATGAGAGATAGCAATAACATAGGCATATTTTGAGAGTTTATCAATAACGACAAAGTTAGTTGATTTACCATTAGAAAGTGGAAGTCCGTCGATGAAATCCATAGCAATATCTTCCCAAATGAGTTTTGGTATGAGTAGAGGTTGTAGGAGTCTAACTCTAGCATGAGTTAATTGTTATATCTTGTACAGTTGACAAACATCACACTTCTTGATGAAGCTCCTGATATCCTGCTTCATTCCTGTCCAATAAATATTAGAGCAAAAACTCTGTAGTGTTTGGATGAAGCTTTCAAGTGTACTCTCATGAGATTGGTCAATTATAGTTGGAATCAAGAGCGAATTAGTAGCTAAATAAATTCTATCTTTAAAAAATAGAATATCATCCTGGTATTTCCGTGTTCCCACAGCCTCCTCATTGTTGACACTTTTCACCAATCCTTGTAATTCTGAACTTTCTCGAATGTCCCTCTTGATGGTATGAATCCATTCGAGCACTGGTTGAGAAATTGCATGGAGCTCAGCCTTTATCTTCTCATCCCTTCTTGAGAGATCATCTTCTACCTTATTTTCCCTTCCACTTTTATATTCTACGATAAAGTCAAAACCCATTAACTTGTGCAGCCACCTTTGTTGAGCCATAGTTATGATCATTTGTGTCCATAAGTGCTTCAAACTTTGGTGATCAGTGTGCACCACAAATCTTCTTCCTACTAAATAGGGGCACCACTTCTAAACAGCAAAGACCAAAGCTAAAATCTCTTTTTCATATGTTGAAAAGAGGATGTGTTTCCCTTAAAGTGCATGACTGAAGAAATCAATTAGTCTCTCTTACATCAATACTGCACCCACTTCTGATACAGAGGCATCACACTCTACAATGAATCCTTTTAAAAAAAATCTGGTAGAGCCAGCACATGTGCTTGGATTATGGCCTCCTTAATTCTGAAAAAAGCCATCTCTGGTGCTTGATCCTAATTGAAAGACTCTTTCTTTAGTAGCCTTGTAAGGGGACCAGTAAGCTTACCATATGACTGGATAAACTTTCAGTAGTAGCCAGTGAGTCCCTCGCAATGCCTTTAGAGTTTATGGTTTCAACAAATTGAGCATTGCTTCAATTTTCTCAGGACCTACCGGCACTACTGCACTAGATATTAGATGGTCGAGGTACTTAACTTCTCTTTGGCCAAAAAGACATTTTTCTAGTTTCACATACAACCCTTGCTTTTGTAAAATTGAGAAAACAACATCTAAATATTTCATATGCTCCTCTCAAGATTTGCTATATATTAATATATCACCAAAGAAAACTAAAATAAATTTTCGCAATTGATTCTTGAATACCTTATTCATAAGCACTTGGAAGGTGGATGGAGCATTAGTGAGACTGAAAGGCAATGCCATTAATTCGTAGTGGCCGTGGTGAGTTATGAAAGCGGTCTTTTCTACATCTTGTGGGCTCATGCGGACTTGATGGTATCCCGATCGTAGGTCTAACTTTAAGAAAACCTGTGCACCATGTAATTCATCTAATAGCTCATCGATGACCAGAAAAAACTTATCTTTGAGTATTATATGATTCAAAGCTCTGTAGTTGACGCAAAATCTCTATGGCCCATCTCTGGCTTCTTTACTAAGATCATTGGTAATGAATATGGGCTATTGTTATGGCGAATGATCTCTGCGTCTAACATTTTGACCCCCAATTTTTTGATCTCTGCTTTTTGGAAATGAGGTTCAATAGGGCTTTACTGATACTGGACCTTGATCAGGTTGTATGGGCATTTTGTGATCACAAGAACAGATAGGAGGTAAACCTTTCGGTTTAGTCAGAACTTCTGCATACTTTTGAAGAATCTCTTACGCTCCGGGTTGTATTGGTTGACTAGATGGTGACTCCGTGATGGGTAACAGCTGGAACAAATTCCCTTCTTTTTTCTACTTGCACGTTGCAGCTCTTTGCAATTGATCTCTTAGTTTTTTATGTTTTTCAGACCTCGTAACAAAATTATTTTTCCAACCAAATCAAATTTCATTGTTAATTGAGAGAAATCCTATTTATTGGGTCCAAGAGTGCTTAGCCATTGAGCTCCTAGAACCATATTATATCCCTCCATAGGAAGCAAGTAAAAATCGACTAAGATTGAGTTACCTTGTAGCATAAGAGATGTCTGGTTGCATTTTCCAGGACTGGCAAACTTTTCTCCTGAAGCCACCACCACTTCTAAATGCCCCTGAGGTATAGGTTAAAGCCCTATTTTCCTTACTAACTGCTCATTAACGAAATAATGGGTGCTCCCAGAGTCAATGAGTGTCATAACAGGTTGACGAATAAGGCAGCCGTTTACTCTTATGGTGTCAGGGGCTCGTAATTCAGCAATAGCATGTAGCAAAATCCTAGTAGTTGAGCTTCTATGATACCATCGCCTTCCATATTCATGTCATCATCACTAGCTTCCAAAGTAGCTTGTATCAGGAAAAGTTTCTTGCACACATGTCCAAAACCAAACTTCTCATTGCATTTGAAACATAAACCCTTTTGTCTTCGTTCATTCAGCTCCTCTGTGGGCATTCTCTTAATGGGAGTGAAGTGTTGTGGCGCAGCGGGTTGTGGAGATGCCTGATGAGATTTCCAATGGTGGAGGTCTCGTGCTTCATATAACCGGGCTAATCCAATGGCGGATCGCAAGGTGTGAGGCTTATTGGATTTGACATCAGTGCGAATCGTGTCCTTAAGTCCTCCTGTTGGATTTTTATTTAAAAATAAAAATCAAGTATGGAAGCTGCTCTGCAATAAAAACAATTGACAAAATCTACAATATACATATTTAACAATAAACAGTAAATAAATATAAACTGTGGTCGAGGCGTGACGAGCACTGTCCGTAAGGAAAGATTCCGCCCCTCTCAGACAGTGTCAGGGTGCGAAATAGGCTTCACGGCGGTCTTCCCTCNCTTTAATTTTCTTTTTCTCTCTTTTTCAAACCAAATACCAATGTCTCTCTCTCTAGCTCCTTCACGTTTTTCACTCTCTATGCTTCTCTGTCTCTCTTTTTTTTTTTTTCTCTACAAACAATAGCTATTTATATATCTAAAACAACCTGGAAACTAAGGCAAAGATTTGCCTTGTCGGCAAAGGCTAAAAGCCTTGTTGAATAATGTCTTAAAGAATAAGGCAAAATGCCTTGTAAGAATATTCTTTTCTAGAAAAACATTTGGGAATTTAAATAAAATATAACAATCCCCCACAAATTCCAAAATACTATTGTCTGCATAATACTAGAGATAACACAAAAGTTCAATGCTTAAGTAATGGTGCTTTTAAAACTATGAACCAGCCATAGGGCAACTAATCGTGATCCACAGATATTTGGTGAAACAAAAGTTTCTATGAACCAAAATACCTTTGGTGTGGAACAGAGGAATAGCATCCACACTGAACTTTAAACTTATCGTTGTCTGCGAGTTGGCGCATTAAGGGCCCAGCGCCTTCTTGGAATTCATGAGTGCTCTAGAGAGTCTGCCTAAACTCTCATAAGAACCGGCCCCAGTTCCGCACTCATATAGGTGAACACTCCATCAAGTGTGTAATGCAGTATCTACACACCACCTCAATAACAAGGCTATGGATTTCACTAAGAGCAAATTAGCTCAACCTTAATCACTGTAGAAAAATATTATCTCGCCATAGGAAGGGATTTCTCAATAGTATACACAATAGTGTAGTCGATAATGCTACAAGACAACAAGTGACTTGTTTTTACCTCTATGAACCTACTTCATGGGATCTCCAATCACATAGGTGAGGTTACCATCACTCTTGCATTTTGTTCCTAGGCATTAGTCCCATTCCCCTCGACGTGCTCACCACTAACCCCCTACTTAGTGGTTTTGTCAGAGGATCGGCCAAATTCAACTCTGACTTCACATAATCTAGAGTCACCACTCCAGATTCTAGCAGCTGCTTGATTATACTGTGCCTCAAACGTATATGTCTGCTCTTCCCATTATAAATTTTGCTTTTTGATTTAGCAATCGCAGCCTGACAATCACAATGTATAAATATACAAGGGGGAACATATGTGCTAATAGGAAGATCTGCCAGAAGATTTCTTAACCATTCGGCCTCAAAACATGCCTTCTCTAAGGCAATCAACTCGGACTCCATGGTAGACCGAGCTATACAAGTTTGCTTGGAAGATTTCCAAGACACTGCACCTCCACCAAGGGTAAACACATAACCACTAGTGGACTTTATCTCATCAGAATCAGATATCCAATTTGCATCACTATACCCTTCCAGAATAGGTGGAGATCTACCAAATTTCAATCCATAATCAATGGTGCCTTTCAAATATTTTGCAAGTCTTTCTAATGCAGTCCAATGGTTCTGATTAGGACTTTGAGTATATCTACTCAATCTACCAACTGCATAAGCTATGTCAGGCCTTGTACAATTCATCAAATACATTAGGCTACCAATGATCTTGGCATATTCTGATTGTGAAACACTATGCTCTCTATTCTTTTTAAGTTGGGTATTCACATCATACGGTGTAGACACCGGGATATTCTCATAAAACCCAAACTTTCTCAGAAATTTCTCCACATAGTGTTCTTGTGATAAAATAAGGCCATCCTCACTTTTAATAATTTTAATACCAAGTATCACATTTGCTTCTCCCATATCCTTTATATCAAAATTTGAAGCAAAAAAGGATTTGGTCATATTTATCACTTCCATGCTTGTACTAAAAATAAGCATATCATCCACATACAAGTATATAATCACATAAGTGTTAGAATCAATAGACTTAGAATAGATACATTTATCTGCCTCATTAATCAGATAATCATTTGAAACTAACACTTTATCAAATTTCTCATGTCACTGCTTTGGTGCTTATTTCAAGCCATATAAAGACTTAACTAACTTGCATACCTTATGCTCGTTACCTTCAGCAATACAATCTTCTGGTTGATCCATATAAATTTCCTCCTCCAATTCTTCATTGAGAAAAACAGTCTTCACATCCATTTGATGGACAAAGAGTCTATGAATAGAAGCCAAAGCGATCAAGACTCATATTGAGGAAATTCTAGTAACAGGAGCAAAGGTATCAAAATAGTCAATGTCTTTCTTCTGACTGTAGTCCTTGGCTACCAACCTTGCTTTATATTTATCAATAGACCCATCAGGTTTCAATTTCCTTCTAAAAATCCATTTACATCCAATGGATTTCGCTCCAGGAGGTAAGTCAACCAATATCCAAGTATGATTTGACATGATAGATTCCATCTCGCTATTGATTGCTTCTCTCCATAAAGGAGCATCAATTGAAGTCATAGCTTCCGTATAACTCTGAGGGTCATTCTCAACTAGAAAGACATAAAAATCATCACCAAAGCTAGTTGTCTTCTTTTCTCTTTTACTTCTCCTAAGTTCAATTTCAGAACTCTCAGGAAGATCAGCATGAGTCTCAACTTGGGGCAAAGTCTTCTGAATAGAAGACTTCATAGGAAAAATATTCTCAAAGAATTCTGCGTTCTTGGATTCAATAATAGTATTAGCATCAAAATTACTATCACTCCTTAAAATCAAGAACCGAAAAGCTGCACTATTTTGAGCATACCCAATAAACAAGCAATCAATTGTTTTAGGACCCAGCTTTCTCTTCTTTGGCTCGGGAACTAGAACTTTGGCAAGACACCCCCACACTTTCAGGTATTTTAGATTGGGTATATAACCCTTCCACAATTCATATGGTGTCTTACCAGTCTTTTTATAAGGTATCCTATTTTGAATATGGCAAGCTGAAAGAATTGCTTCCCCCCACAAGTTTAATGCAGCTCCAGAACTCACAAGCATTGCATTCATCATTTCTTTGAGTGTTCTATTTTTCCTCTCAGCAAACCCATTTGATTCAGGTGAATAAGGTGGTGTTACTTCATGAATAATCCCATGTTCCTCGCAAAAGGAACTAAGAGAACTACAATCATATTCACCACCTCTGTCAGATCTCAATCTCTTAATTTTCTTGCTAAGTTGATTCTCCACTTCTGCTTTACATTTCACAAACATTTCACCTGCTTCATCTTTGTGGCTTAAGAGGTATAATTTTGTATATCTAGAATAATCATTAATAAAAATCATATAATATCTTTTACCACCTCTTGACATTGTTTGCTTAAGATCATCCAGGTCACTATAAATCAAACTGAGTAATTCAGTTTCTCTCTCAACAGATTTACATGTCTTCTTTGTTGACTTAGTCTCAACACACACATCACATTTTTCTATCTTTGAATTAGAAAAATCAGACAGTAAACCATGTTACTTCATTCTTTTAATATAAGAAAAATTCACATGACCGAGTCTACCATGCCACAAATCAAGAGAATCAACAATATAAGCAGAAGAAGATGTATTTTCATTCATAACAACATTGAGCACATTGAGCATAAACAGATCATTAGAATAATACCCTTTTCCCAATAAACATCCCATTCTTACTTAGTACAAGTTTATCTCCCTCAAAAGAGACTTTAACCCTTGCTTTTCCCAGAATAAAAACAGACACAAGATTATAGCGGATGTTGAGAACATGAAGCACATTGCTCAATGAGAGAATTTTCTCAGAAGTAAGTTTGAGAAGAACTTTGCCTTTCCCCAAAACTGGAGCAGGTCTCGAATCACCCATAAAGACTTGTCCTTCTCCTTCCCTCATTGGCATATAGTCATAAAAAGCATTTTTGTCACCACAAATATGTTTGGTAGCCCCAGAGTCTACCACCCATTCATTGTTCCCAGCAACCACATTCACTTTACAGACAACAACAGCTGCAATGATATCTTCTCCTTCAGCCAAGTTGACTTTAGGAGAATTTTTCTCAGTTGTTTTGTGTCTCTTATAACATGTAGCAGCATGATGTCCAGGCTTGCCACAAATAAAGTAGTTACCTTTCTTCTTAAAGGTTGGATTAATTTTCTTGTACTTATTATTATTGGGCTTATAAGCAGGACGCTCAATCTTGGGACTAGTTTTTCTCGTATTGCTCTCAACGACATTAGCCTTGGAAATTAATTCCTTGGCTTTGTCACCCATATCTCTCTTTCTATTCTGCTCCTCAATTCGAATATGAATAATTACATCTTCAAGACTCATTTGTTTTCTTTTATGTTTCATACTATTTTTATAAACTTTCCAAGACTCTGGCAGTTTCTCAATTAAACAACCAGTCATAAATGCTTCAGGTAAATTAATTTCTTCATTTTTCAAATTATTAAGAAG